>JBBYHO010000016.1:6638812-6673912 GCA_038382025.1 Adansonia gregorii | reverse complement strand
AAACCTTAAACCTTAAACCTTAAGTCTTAAACCTTAAACCTTAAATCCAAAACCTTAAACCTTAAAACCTTAAACCTTAAACTTTAAACTTTAACCTTAAACCTTAAACCTCAAACCCTTAAACCTTAAACCTAAACTTTAAACTTTAAATCATAAACCTTAAACTCTAAACCTTAATCTTTAAACCCTAAACCTTTACCTTAAACCTTAAACCTCAAACTTTAAACTTTAAATCTTAAACCTTAAACCCTAGCCTTTAACCTTAGAACTCTTAAACCTTAAACCATAAACCTTGGAACTTTTAAACCTTAAACCTTAAATTTTAAAATATTAAACTTTAAATCTTAACCCTAACACTTTAAACCTTAACCGTAAAACCTCAAACTTTAAACTCTAAACTCTAAATCAAACCTTAAACTTTAAACCTTAAAACTTTGAACCTTAAACTTTAACCTTTAAACCTTTAAACCTTAAACTTTAACCCCTAAGTCTAAACCGTAAACCCCTTACAACTAAGATTTGATGAAGATGATGAAAGCCAACAAAGAAAGATAGGATTGGTCTATTTTAGTTTCCCATAGACTTTTCCTTTTTTTTAATAAAGAAAAGTCAGAAAAGTTTTACGCAATGCAATCGCTCCTCCTCAATGGAGTCTCCAAAATGTAATGGTTTCTTTTTGAATGGACGAGGAAATTTTGTAAACTAGTAAATCAAGATGTAATAAAGAGATGACAGAGAGAAAGATTAGAGCAAACCCTATATAACAAGTGCGGTAGAAGTTGTTAATGATAAAGGTTATAAGTGGCTAAGGGTGGTGAAGATTACAGTGGTTATAGGATTTCAGAGGAAAAGTTATAGAGAATTCTTTAAAACTATATGTTTGCCAAACAAATGCTAAAAGGTCCTCAATAAGACTTTGAAATCCATATTTATAACATCTCCAAGAGAGGTTGCTAAAACGGCTACTAAGGAGAAATGGAAGTTACAAAAGTAGTAAGTTGAGATAGAAGTTACAAAAGTAGTGGGTTGAAATAGAAGTCACAAAAGTAATAGGTTAAGGTGATTATAGGAAGTTACTCCTTAAGGGATGTTTTGGTAACATAAAGTAGATACTGGTTATATGACCGCACACTTAAGAATGTATTGTTTTTGCAACAAAAAAGAAGGGTAGCACTTTTACTCTAGGGAAAGGTTAAGAAAAGCACTTCTTTAATAGTTCACATTTAAGCCTCTAAGCCATGCTCTCCAAGACATCCCAAACATGGAGAAAATCCAAAAATCTTACCAACCTTCTGGGTTGACTCCACAGTCTTTATTACGTAGAACTTGTTGTGCCAAGTAACGCTACTGTTAAAGAGTGTTGTGCCAAAGTATCTCTGCCAAAGTACCTCTACCAAAATATCTATTCCAAAGTACATGTGTCAAGGTACTTTGCCAAAGTGCCTATTCCAAGGTACCTGTACCAAGGTACCTATTCCAAAATATATGTTCCAAGTTACCTAAACTGCTTGTTCCAAGGTACTTGTGCCAAAGTATTTATTCCAAAGTACTTATTCCAAGGTACCAATGCCAAGGTGCCGATTCCAAGGTACTTGTGCAAAGTACCTGTTCTAAGATTTTCATGCCAAAGTAGTTGTGCCAAGATACCTATGCCAAAGTACCTGTTCCAAGGTACTTGTGCCAAGTGTTCTTGACCGAAAATAGACATCTACACTGGTTTAAACCAAATGAGCTCGACTCACTCTAACTCTAATGGGCTAGGCTCCAAAAGGTAATGCTCACTCAACTTTAAGCCCAAGCCTAGTCTTAACCACAAACCAATTTTCTTCCTTTTCAAGTAGGCATCTTAAGAACAATTTCTCATTCAAACCTACCTATCAGTATATGTATTTCGTATTCTACACCCTTAAATTAGCATTGATATCCAACAATTATAAGAGGTAGATAATTTTAAAAAAGAAAAACAAGGCAAACTAGGCTCTTAATGTTTTTTATTGTTAGTTTAACTTCTTGGTTATCTGAATGGTATCCATATTTTTCTGTTTGGGTTTTGCATATTGATTTCTGTCCTTGCGTTTGCCAATTGCCTTGGTGTGTTGTTGTGCATGATGAAGTATTGTTATAGTCTAGGTTAATGTTTAGGATGTTGGTTATTTGAATGTAGGGGACATGCCCATATGCTTTTTCTCTTGGGATGAAAAGTGTTAGTGTTTAAACTAGAGTAAAAATGATTATAATCCCTTACATGTGCTTGGAAATATAATATACTATTTGGGTATGTACAGTTTCTTGGAGCTAAAATATATTTTTTGATATGTTACCCTCTGTTTGGAGTTAAAATAAGCTATTTGGACAAGTATTAGTATATTTATACTATATTAAAATCGAGTGGTCTTACATATGCTCGGATTTAAAATATGTAGACTTTTTACATGTGCTTCGGGCTAAACTATTGTATTTGGCATCTTACCTTTCTTGGAACCAAAACATTCTGAACTATTTATCTATTCTTGGAGCCAAAAGATGGTATTTGAACAAGTTTCTAATGTTGGTTTAAAATATGAAATTTGGACACAATCTTCCATTTTCTTTAGGAGGTTATCATTGATTATACCTTTATGTGGGACCAGCGTTTTGACAAATTTGTGCTCTGCGATCCATGCTTGGACCGTGGTAAATGTCTGTCTTACACATCGTGTTTTTTTATTGAAATGAATTGTAAGTTAGTTTGGATTGACTTGCTCTTAAAGTTATTTGCAGTTGAACGTATTGTTTATTAGGATTTTACTTTTGTTTTAAAAATTTGCTGATTGATTTTTATTTTGTTTATTGTTTGAATTAATTTCTTTTTTGTTGCTTTGTTTTGGTTTATTTCTGAGTTAATTTTAGCATATAATTAAATGAAAAATGCTTAATAGAATGCCATTTATATACCCGCCGCGAAGTGTGAATTTTTTTTTTTTTTTTTTTTGCTAGTAAGAATAATTACTGACACGTTAGTATGTGGGAGTTAGAATCGCTAGTAATAACTACAACTGTAACCATAAATAAGAAGTAAACGAGATGGAAAATAATCTGGCGTGAAAGTGACACAAAACTCAGTTACACCCATTATATATAATATATAGAATAATGCACCTTGCATTTCATAATATATATATATATATAAATTGTTAGAGAAATAATTTATTCATCCTCATCATAACCATAATTGCAATTTCGCAAATACAAAAAATATATATATCAGCCTTATCAAGTAGAAAAAATTAAAATAACGTTTTATCCAAAAGCCAATCCCTAAAAAATTGCCCTGCCTTCGAACGTAATTTATCATTGCTCTGCTAATTGTTCATACCTCTTACTGTCAAATGAACCTGGAGATGCCTATGTCGCAAGGAAAGCAGTCAAAAACCTTACCTCAAAAGTTTCTGCTCCTCCAGGTTACAAGACTACCAGGTCTCAATAGCTTCTTCAACCTTTGGCTTGTTCCTAGGTCGCCCAGATCGTCTTACATCTTTACTTGACAAAAGATCCAATGCTTTCTCCAGGGTAACATCTTGCGGCTTCATACTCTACAATCATATTGCAATCAACCCATGACATTGGTATCAGTTTTCTAAGGATTGGACGCATTAACAAACTATAAGATCTAACAGTTTACAAAATTTAAGCATAATCACCAGCTTATTGACATTGACCCTATTAAAATAATACAATCTTTTTATTGATATCTTGACTTTTTTCAGTTTTAACATTATCTGCCAACATATAGGGGGGACTTTTTATCTTGGTATTCTGATATCCTTCATTTAAATCTCCCAAAAATCCTTACATGGGACTTTCTATATTGCATCGATGCACCAATAGTGGAAATATGTTTGTATGTGTCTCCCACGCCAATAACACCATAACCACTCACCATTATTATTGAAGATTCCACGCCCAGTTACTGACAGTGAACGAATCATGAACTAAAAAATAATTTTCCATCACCATCACTTGAATACAAACTTACCTTAGGAACAGAAGCAGTGGTGCGTCGATGGCGAACTGAGAATCCAACCTTTGCAAGCTTCAATATCACAGGGTGCCCATCCTTAGGGTGTTCTCCCTGCCATGATGCGGAAAATAAGTTCAAGGACATTTAGTAGCATAAAGAAAATAAAACTCGCTTTAAAGGTGGACTAAAGTACCAATGTCACCGGGTAGCGCAGCAACTCAAGAGCATCTTCAAGGGTGATGGAACCCACATTCTTTATCTGAAAGGAAAAACAAATAGTGATCTGTTTTTAACCAGGTTACCATTTAGCAAAGAGTACTTACAGATGCTAATCCAAAACCAAAAAAAAAAAAAAAAGGTATTTACAGGTCAGTCATAGGCTAAACAAGAGGTATTAATCCATGTAATGACCTTTGTGTACAAACAGGCTTCTCCTGCATACTTTCAGTCTACTAGACCACACCACCATTTCGACCTTTTGAATTATCTTTTTCTTATCAGCAAAATGAAGGTGGTATGAGGAGGGCCATAAATGAAATTCTATTCAACTGAAAGTGGTTTTGTAGCGAGAAAAGGGATAATGACTTGATCTGCTCTTTCAGGAAACAAAATCACCTCAAGTACGAAACAGTGCAACTATTTAACATGGAATGCAAAAATAGATATAACCATACGTGAGAAACAGAGGATCGCTTAGGTAAATAACCGGTCCTGTCATCGCCAAGTTGCACATAGTATCCATAAGGTCCATTCTTTAAGAAAACCTAAGAGGGAATAAAAAAGGCGGATAGAAGACGAAACTATTTAGTGCCAACTTATAACATATGGAAGAAGCAAATGAAAACGAAAATAAAAATCCAAATTCTTTTTCATTGATACTGAGACCAATATTAAATGCAAACCTTCTCATTGGACCCAGGATTAAGACCTAACAGTTTTGGCTCCTCAACAGAGTTGCTCTTTTGAGGGCTCTCTTCTTCCTCTTCATCACCATATAACGTCTTAGCAATATACCTATATACAAAAAATAAAAAATAAAAAATCAATGATTCACAAAAACTCAGAAACCAAAAGATGATACCCTAACCTTAACAAAAACATTTAGGTTAGTGAATATAATATAGAAGATTGGAATGCTCTTCCTAATCATAAACAGATAACCATTACCAAAAATACTGCCACATTCCAGCCAGCTCTAACAAATGTACGTATACACACGCACGTGAAACTATGTGCATAGACGTATATATCCAAATCAAGTTAGTATCATACTGCTCCATACTTACTTGCACTTTGGATGTTGGTTACACCCTATAAAATAGCCTGCACCAAACCTACTTACTTTGAAAATTAACGTGCCCTCCATGCAACTGGAAAAGGGTAGAAAGTGAACTTATTAAAATAATATGTATACAGGCAAGGTAAATATATTGTGAGTAATACTGTAACAAATTGATGTCCGATGCATTAAAAAAATAAAAAAGGAAAAGGCATAATATTCCTCGTTTTATTGTTGGTTTTGAATGGGATTTTTAGCTCTAAATAAATAGAGGTTGGGAAGGCTTTGGTTGGAGCCCATACCTCATCCATTAACATATAATTAAATTTGAGTTACTTTTACAGTGGGCAATGGATGTTTGCAATAAAACCTGCTATTAGCACTAAATTTGCATGTATAGCATGGTAAGTCTGAAACCAGCAAGACAAATGGAGCGAGGAAAATGAATTCATGGCAACAAACAAATAAGATAAAAATGCTGCCACAAAGAGTCTAGGCAAACATCAACTTAATTAGATAATATTCCATCCAGTTATGCATGTACCTAACCCTTTTATTAAGTCATGGTAAAAAAAAAAAAAATCTACATATTAGATAGTAGCTACACAAATACTGTAGCATTATGTTGCAAAATAGGGGAAAGAAAGCAAAAAGGCGGGCAGGATTATTGAAGGTCTGATATCTGCTGCAGAAGCATTTCCATCCAAGTGAATTGATGAGGGATGTTCTGAAATCAAGCCTACAAACTTCAATGGAGGTTGGTACATAGCTTCAAAGATGGGATAAAGTGAGCCAAACTTGATGAGTAATTTGCCTTAATCTAATCTGCTCTTTGTTCACATACCTAAAATGCTTTCATCTTATATACATAATACTAACTATCCTTAATCCAATCCTTTCCATCTCCATAGGATTGTGTGCATTTTCCTTTGATTATGAGCATAATAATAATGGACCTATTCAGATAACCAACTTTCTCTATTCTTCTACAAAAAGACTAAAGACAAGGAAAAATATCCTATTAAACAAGAAGTTATACTAAACAATCAGGCCAATGATACCATATCACTTAAGGATATTTTTCAAAGTTTCACAGTTCTGACAGAACCATGAAGGACTACTTTTCACCAAGGAGGTTTGCGAGAAATTTATCGTAACAAATACTCTTTACTCTTCTTAATCTTCTTTTCTTTTTGATTATTTTACATTTCTTTTCAAATTCAATAACTCAAGCCCATGGAAGCTGCAGAGACATAAACAGCATACCTTGGACATGCCCGACTTTTATTAGGGAGAGAAGCAAACAAGAAATCTCCAAATGTCCTTTCCAACATCTTCTCCACCTGAACTAAAACTAACTTTGACTAAAATTTTGAAACGAAAGCATTGTAAGATCCCAAAAACCACCACACTTGTGTAAGGGATGAGAAAGCCTCGGGATACCTGATGAATATGTACACCCTCAGCACGACTACAATATGAGCTGAAACGTGTCCAGTAGTCCTTAAGGAGTCCTTTCCATTCAGTTAATCCAGCAGAAACATTGTCAAGCTGAAAATACAAGTGATAAATGAAAACAAGTCAATAAAACCAACTTTTAACCAAGAAAGAACCACGTTCCAAAGTTTCAAATCTAAGAAACTGAAAAGACTTTATGCTATGACCATCGAACGGTTTGCAACTTACCTCTGTCTCCATATCAGCAGTAAAACTGTAATCAGTGACCTCAGAAAAATGGTGAGACAGAAATGCTGAGACCTGGACATCATGTCATCACCCCAAAAGTATTGGAGAAGACTAGATTTAGTAGTGTGCTTACAAATCACTAACAATAATTAATTATAAGCTCCAAACGTTTACGTATATATATCTCTTGAAATTAGTCCATTTTTGTAAGTTAAATAAAATGTCCCAAAGTAAACGACCAATATCATGTATTTCAAGACTCATTCTGCTTTCCACTAAAAACAATCAAATTCCCTTATGTTGGCTGCATGGACAACTACTTATCACTAATTGCAGCAAGAACTGTGTATTGCCAGTTTTATTTGAAATATTAATTACCTAAGCATTCCAATATCTACATATTCTTATCATGTAAACGAAAGAAATTATTTTAACCTATTAAGTTATGCAAAAAGTATTCAGTACAGTAAATCAAATATAGCAGGAAGGAGATAACATACCATGCGACCGCGAAATTCAGGGTATAAAACACGATTTTTTACTGTCACATAGTTTCTATCCTGATGTAACAAAACATGATGTTAGAATATCCCATGTCACTATGAAAGTTGATGGTAAACAAGACCAATAAACTGCAACTGTTGCAGAGAAAAGAGCAGGAAAACTTGCACATATCATAAAATCAATGGCATCAATTATGAAAGAAGAACAATCAAACTACATAATAATTGTTATTTGTTTTTAAAAAATTAGTGACAGGCTGGTCTGCAGTAAGAAAGAAGCATAGCAGATGAGCTTCTTCTAGAGTTACTAAAGACTTCGACACATGGTATTAACTTCAAGCAAGTTTTCAAAAAAAAAAACTTAAACATTCTCTAATGAATTAGGCCATAGTGACTACTCAAAGATTAAATTGGTCTGACATTTTATCTTTTGTGGCTTTCTTTAAAAGCGCTTGCTAGGTGGATTAGCACTTGATTATGTTGTTCTAAAGGCATATAAGCTTTATTTCCGGTATGCATTGTGAATACTTTGGCTGTTGATTGAGGTGGTGATATTGAATTTGCTAAGGGGTGGACTGCTCTTGGCGTATTTGAAATCTTCAGCGATTGGGAATTTTTTGAAATCTCTAATTTAATACCTTAATGAAATCATATGCCCTTCAAAAGAAATCCAGTATGTTCATGACAATCCAACCAATTCTAAATAGTTCAAATTCCCTAAAGTTTAAATGCAACATTTTGTGCATCATATTAATTTAACTGCATCACTACCCAAAAAAATAAAATAAAATAAAACAAGTTACTTGTGTCCTGATGTAACAATCAAGCCCTAGGGAGATACGTGTATGCACATACATGAATGCATGTTATTAATCCAGAGCTTCTAACAAGAGAATCTTTTAACCGAACAGCTTAGTTTGTTAAATATAATGTACATATATCTCATATTTGAAATTAAAACCTTGAGCTTCATTTCAATTTTGATCAGGTATAAGATGAGTTTGAAAATTGATCATTTCGACACAATTACTAACCTGTAAAACTTTCAATGTTGATGCGTATGTCGAAGGTCTTCCAATTCCAAGCTCCTCCAGTTTCTTCACCTTTAAAATGCAGCATTATGGAGGTAAGAAAGCCCATTGGATAAGAAGAAAAGCAAGCATAATCAATTATCTCCCTCGTTCAACCCATGCTGCATGCACTCAGCAAGAAGTGAAAAGGGTGATATTCGGATATTTTACATCATCAGCACTGTAATGGGTTCTTTTTGAATGGACGAGGAAGCGTTGCAAACTAGTAAAACGGAATGTAATAAAGAGATGGCGGAGAGGAAGATGGGAGCAGTCCCTAGAAGACAAGTACGGTAGCAGGCGGTAATAATGAAGGTGGAAAGTCGCTGAAGATGGTGAAGGTTACGATGGTTATAGGAGTTCAGAGAAAAAGAGTTGTAAAGAATTTTTTAAAGCTATAAGTTTACCAAAGATGCCCAAAAAAAAAGCCTCTCAAAGAAACTTTGGAATTCCTATTTATAGTCTCTCCAAGAGAAGTTAAAAGAGTAGTGGATTGAGATAAACGTTACAAGTGTAATGAGTTGAGATGGAAGTTACAAAAGTGATGGGATAAGATGAAAGTTACAGAAGTAGTGAATTGAGGAGTAAGTTAAAAAAGTAGTGGGTTAAGGTAATTATAAAAGTTACTCCCTTAAGGATGTTTCGGTAACATTAAGTGGACATTGATTATATGACAGCACGCTTAAAAATGTACTGTCTGTGCAATAAAAAGAATGATAGCACTTGTATTCCAGGGAAAGGTTAAGAAAAACACTTCTTAACAGTTTCCATATCCAAGCCTCCAAGCCATACTCTCCAAAACATCCCAAACGTGGAGAAAACCTAAGAATCTTGCCAACTGGTTGACTCTACGGTCTTTATTACGTAAAACTTGCTGCGCTAAGTAACGCTACTACCAAAAAATGTTGTGCTAAAGTATCTCTACCAAAGTACCTCTCCCAAAGTACCTCTATCAAGGTACATGTGCCAAAGTACCTGTTCCAAAGCACTTTGTGCTTAAGTACCTGTTCCACGGCACCTGTGTCTAAATACCTGTTCTAGAGTACCTGTGCTGAAATACCTATTATGAGATACTTGTGCCAAAGTACCTGTTCCAAAGTACCTGTGCTGAAATACCTGTTCTAAAGCACTTGTGCCAAAGTACCAATTCCAAAATACTTATGCCAAAATATCTGTGCCAAAATACATGTTCTGAGGTACCTGTGCCAAAGTACTTGTGCCAGAGTACTTGTCTATGCTAAATTACCCGTTCCAAAGTATCTATTCTAAAGTATCTTTGTCATATGTTATTGACTAAAAATAGACATCTACAAACACCAAAGAAACATATATGAACAAAAGAAAGAACAGAACATTTGCAAAACAATTTTGGCATGCTTAGTTCAAAAATGAAAAGTATCTTCGTCTACCTTATATGATAGCTTTACACATCATATTTCTGTGCTATGGCTTAATCATGATTACAAGATTCTAATTTAGTAAGTAAGAAAATTGTTTGCAAACACCTGCCATGAAGTAAGTTGAAAAGATATACCAATGATCCTTCAGAATAGCGCGGTGGTGGCTGAGTATGATGCTGCTTGATCTGTACTTCACCAAGATATAATCGATCCCCTTTCTACAAAAGAAAATAGTTAATAATGGCACAAATTAAAAAGCGTGAAATTATCAGCACTTTCAAAATCAGTGCAACAAACACATTCACTTCATGATCTAATGCTAAAGGGAGGCAACCCACTGCCATATATTATCTGACTCCATACCGCTAAAACAACACTGAGACCATTGGAAAAGCAGTTAAAAAGGTGACAGGAACCATGCCTAAAGGCAAGCTAAGGAAGGTTAAGATGCATCAAGGTAACATTTCAAAATAAACTATAGATAATGTGAAAATCAGTACCTTCAAGGAACTAAGAATCCCAAAAGTCTCACCACGATCAATTGCTTCACTATCCTTAAATCTGATTGTTTCAGATTCAACATCCTAGAAAATCAAAATAACAAAAAATAGAAAAAAAATCAATATTTTTGAGGAATACTAGTAATCATGTCACATGTATTACAAGTGAATCTTGATGTTGCTGATAGATTTCTAATGTAGAACAAGTATTCCCAAATCAAATCACCACCGAAACAATCTGAAATCTCAATCAAAATTCAAAATATTTCAATAATCAATACCCAAATATCTAAAATAGCAATATCAATCCAACACCTCCTAGAAACTAAAATCACATGGGTACCTATAACCTAGGAAGCACAGATACAAGCAGCAATATAGGTATGACACGATACGGAAACGGCAAAATTGCAATTTCTAAAATATTAGGGACATGAGTATTGCAGTACATGACAATAAAAAATTATTTTTATATAATAATATAAAAAATTATAAATCTGATACTTCTCAATAAAATATTAATATGTAAATAGTTTCTTAATATTTTAAAAATGGTATTGAATTCAAAAACTTTCAACTTTTAAGACTCATTAAAATCCAAATAATTAAAACTCATATCATCCACTAAATTGGATATTAGTTTCATTATATATATATATATATATATATATAGACACATTTTATTAAGATTTTGATTTGACAATTTAAGAATTTTGATCAACAAATAAACTAAACGGAAAAACATTAAAGCTAATTAGGCCACATGTGGGGTTACCTGGTAGCCTAGAAATTGGGTTAAAGTTGAAGAGTTGAACACAAAATGGTTTAGCTGCTGCTTTTCTACAAGATTCTTCTTCAACTTACATGAACAAAGAGCATACTTTTTCTTTAGGGAGAGCAGTTAGCTTAAAAAACAATACAAAAAACATGGCTTGTGATATCCAACCTTGTCTTTCCAAGACAATTTCCTTCTTTTAAGGTAAGAAAGACGGATATGATTGGGTTTTGCGCCATCTCAACCTTGCTAAGTAATTTAGATATTTTCATTAATGTTGGGTATGATTAGCACCATCTCAATCTTTTCTAATTTCGGAAAAACAAAAAAAAAAAAACCTGTCAAGAAGTGCCGGTGAGTATCACGTCTTGTCTGATTTGTTTTTTTAATTTTTTGGCATATCAGCTGCGTCAGACACATATCAGACACTGGTACACAAGGGCACACAACATATCCGTGCTTCATAGCTTATAACTAAGCCCTAATCCATAAGCAGTAATACAAGGCAAAATACCAAATATAACCTAAAATCCTTGCATTTGAAAATGAAGTAAAATACTAGTTGCTATGAAATAATCTATATAATCTAACATAGCGTAAATATATGTGCAAATTGCAATCAAAACCGTAAAACCAAAATTAAAGTCCCAGATAATTTCATATTTTCATCCTCCATTAATTACCTTTTATTATAAATTGAAATTCTTATAAAATAGAGATTTTGCACCCAAAAAAAAGGGAAAAATGTTTCATTTTAATTTACAAGTATTTAGTAATAGCATAATTCTGAAATACAAATAAAGCAAAATTAAGAAATCTCACAACACTTCGACATTCAGTTTTGATACAAGCATGCCTACCTCAGTAAGTAATTAAAATCATTAACACAATTATCAGTGATTTTACCATTAGAAGTAAGAAATATCAAAACATTAAACTTAAACCTCATAAGCAATTACAATATAGTAAATACTACTAAACAGAAATGGATAATTCAGGAAAAAAATAATATTTGATGCCATTTATGTCCAAAGAAAAAATTTACCACTAACCATGCTTTTATAATATAGACACAAGCAAAGCACACAACCTCGCAAATAAAGAAGGAAGTGAGCAAACTTTAATTAAACCATCAACATGAATATGATGCATTCAGATTGTCTGTGATGAACAAAGGGATGTCCCACATTCATCCACATTACATTCTGAAGGAAGCAGCTAAAAATATTATGCAGAATACACGATAAATACGAAAAAGCTGTAAGCAATACCTGATAAGCAGACTGATATCCAAGGAACTCTACTCTTGAGCATGAAGAGCGAAAAATGATGGACTCATCACAATTCCCAGTTTCAAGTATTATCTGCTTAGAACAATGAATGCTAGGTGTTATATTAGATGATAGTATAAAGTTCCATAATTATACAGATAATCACAAGACCAATATATCCATGTCCGCATCTCTATAGAAGAAAGAGAAAGAAAAACCACATGCTAGTAATATAAGATGTAATTACTAAAAACAAAAAGGAAAAAAAAAAAGATTTTGCCAGAGAAAGAAATCAATGCAGCCTGTCCATAAGCACAATTTCCACCAAAAGATGGCAAATACTCAAGCCAGCTTATTCTGATTGGAGTTTTAAGTTTAATGAATCAAAAGAATCATCATATAAACATAAGATGAGAATTTACATTCCAACCTGCCCTATGGTCGAAGGTTCCATTTGACACGCCATTGTTCTTGACCAGATAAGAGTGTATAACTTCAACAAATCTTCATCAAGTGCTCCAACAAGCATCGCTGACATTAAAGACAATTCAGCTGTTAACTGGCAGTGAGATTTCACACTAGAAAATATAATATCTGCATTATAGTGCAGAGTAAAAATAACATATTCTCATAGAAAAACAAACAAAAAAATTGTTCACGTACACGGTAATCTCCGAATATCGGTGGGTCTAATTGCTTCGTGAGCCTCTTGAGCATTCTTGACCTTCTTAAAATACTTACATGCGTTTTTGGGGGTAAAATGTGACCCATATCTGCAGAAATTAAGTTTTCATTTACAATCAACAAATTAGAAGATGAACAAATTTGCCAAATAATTTAACAGGGACATTAAGCTACAATGCTACCTACAATAAACTGGCACCTATCAAGGAAAAATGAAATAACTTATTTAACAGCAATAAGAATTTGAAAAGAAAAAATAGATAATGGTTTGACCATAACAATCAATAAGAAAACAGTCGTAGAGTGTAGGATACACACAAATATTTCAGAATTAATGTTATCGAATATAATATATCAATTATTCACTTCAAGCAACCTTATAGATATGCAACAATAATTGGCATGCCAAAAATGTTAGCATAGGCAAGTTGACAAGATATCAGCATGCAGGTAAAAGAAAAGAAAAAAAAATGAGCTTAACAATTCAGATACAAACAATTCACCTTTCCATAACCAAGGAGCGAATGTCCAGAACAGCTTCATCAGAAATCTAGCAAAACAAACAGAAAAAGAAGTATTATAAACCCTAAAAGATCACCAATCCTAGCTGACTTAGTGCAGAAAATAAAACATAGCGATTTAAGAAAGACAAATGAACTAAAGAGAACATGATAAACAAAATATTCATACAACTGAAACTATGATTGTTAGTATCAGTTCATTTTCTATCACAGTAGCATGGATCAAGCACCAAAATAAAACTGATGGAGAGATCAAAGATGTACCCACATGTAGCCCATCAGTTCTGCTGTATGTTATCAACCCTGTTGCTTTACCATCTGATAACTGAATCCCTTCATAAAGTTTTTGAGCAAGCTGCATTGTTTAAGTGTGAAAACGGAACTAGTAAAAATTTTGAAAAGTCAACCAGATAGTAATATGTTATTCCAAGCTTGATGCTAAAGAAAACTGTCAAAGGGTGAAAAGGATATAATAAACAATTCATATAATTTAGTATTTAAAATAAAAGGAAAATAAAGGATTTCAACTTAAAAGAGTTCATCAATCAGCTATATAGTTTACCATAAAGTCCAAAACAACTACATAAAAAGTAACACCAAACACTGCAGTCAAACATAACCAACATTTAATGAAGAAAATGTCATTGCCACCGGAACAAAGTCTTTCAATAAAAAGAGGAACAATTGCAAAAATGAGTCTAAAGTATAAACTTAGAGACTTTCAAACGACTAAGACTATGAAACCAAAGTTAATCACAGAGAAGGCATATTATAAAGGAAGGAAGATTACTAAAATTTAATGGGTTTTATACGATTCAAATTGGCAAAAGAAAAATAACAACTTACAAACCTTCATTGTATACGTTGCAGGAAAATTCAATTTATTTGCAGCATCCTGCTGAAGTGTTGAAGTAATATAGGGTGCAGGAGGGTTTCTTCGCATTGTGCTTCTTTTAGAGCTGACCACTTTAAAATTTTCCAAATTAATCTTCTGTTGAACATCCTTTGCCTCTGTATCTGAACTGATTGAGAATTGACCTAACTTCTTTGAATTAAAATGAGTTAAGTGTGCAGGGAAAGAAGCATCTTTCACTGGAGTATCAAAGTTTAACTGAACCTCCAGTGTCCAATAATCCAGTGGCTTAAACTCATCAATCTCCATTTCTCTGTCACAAATAAGAGACAGAGCAGCTGACTGCACTCGTCCAGCAGACTGGCAACCTGGTAGTTTCCTCCATAATAGTGGTGAAATGTTAAACCCAATCAGATAATCAAGAGCACGTCTAGCAAGATAAGCATGTACCAAGTTTATATCAATTTCCCGTGGCATTTGCAGAGCACTTTTGATGGATGCCTCAGTTATCTCATGAAAGACAACTCTTGCTACATTAAGATTTTCAGCTAAAGCATCCTGCTGCTTCAACATCTCAATGATGTGCCAAGCAATAGCCTCTCCTTCACGGTCAGGGTCTGATGCGAGAACAAGATTTTCTGCTCTGATAAGGCAAGAAAGATGAGAAATTAAAAAATATATTAACAAAAACAACTGAAAGAATTGATAACAATCATGGATGATAACATTACATGACATGGCCATATCACTTAAATAATATCATTTCTCATCACAAGACTGATCTAAGGAAATTTTTAGAAGCAATAGAAAGGGATACAACAAATATACTCTCTTTCAACAACATCACACATCTGGATAGTTTATACTAGATCATAAAACTTCTCAGCACAAAGTTGATCTGAAGGAATTTGTTGGAGTGATAGACAGGAACATGAAAGTAAGTCCATTTAGTGCAACATCTATAAATTAAACCATAAGTTTGACCACAAAAATGATCACAAGAGTTTCATTGCAAATGCTTGGAGGGGACGTGATTACATACCCACTCAGTGCAACCTTAATGCTCTTAAGATGCGTCCATGCAGCACTAGGGACCTCCCATACCATGCTAAAGTCATCATCAGGTCGCACAGATCCTGATCGAGCAGCCAGGTCCCGTACATGACCATAGCTAGGCAAGACTTCAAACCTATCACCAAGGTAGCCCTGAATAACCTTCGCCTTTGTGACAGATTCAACCAACATAACAGACTTCCCAGTGGGAGGATATAGCTGCTTCAGCGGCTTTTCTCGTTGAAATATATGTTGCTGCAACTGTTTCTGAGCTGGTTCATTAACTTCTCTCATTGGCTGCCTTTTTCTACTTGAGCCCCTACTTTTCTTTTTGGACTGCTTTTTCGTTGAAGTAGAGCCATCATGGGCTTCTATAAGTAAGTTACCAGTTGAATTTCTCTGGAAAACTACATTTTTAGCTAAACTTTTGCAATATTTGAAACCGTGCACACACAAATGTATGTAGATAATGCATGCATGTATGTGTATACATATAAACAAACAAACATACATATATGCATGCATGCATATTAAAAAGCGCAATAAATCCAAATGCTTTTAGCATTTAATAACTGCGAACCTCAGAAATCTGTGCAGGACACTGGCCATTTTTGCTAATATTAGAGGTCTCTAGCAGAGGAGTTTTAGAGCCTTTCACCACAGGTGCTTCCTTTGAAACAACAGCGCTAGAACTCTGTTTCTTTTTGTTCTTGCTTCTTGACTGCTTTTTCTTTTCCGGACTAACTTTAGATTCTGGCTCAGCATTGTTAAACCATGAAGTGGAAGTAAAGTCTGACTTAGCATTGTTAACCAGAGAATTTGAAGTGGAGTCTGGCTTAGCATTGTTAAGCAGTGAGGTTGAATTAGGTGATCCACAAGGTGCACCCTTGCTCCCATCGAGAGCACCCACACCCTTTAGCTTCTTCCAATTCCTGTTAAACCGTCTGAAGCTGAAGCCACTACTCCTTCCATCTCCAACACCCATACTATCATTCTTAGTTGCTAGTCTAGGGGATTGAGAAAAAAAAAATTTGGAAAGAGGCATAAAATCTGAGGTTGATCTAATACCATTGAAAGTCACAGACGTAGAGATTATATTTCTATTCTGAGGTAGAGCATAAGTTAAATGATTGGGTGCAAAAGCAAATGTAGAAGCATTGTGAAGGGTTGATAAAAGATTCAAGGGTTGACTACGTTTTGGATAGCAAGGCATAAGGCTTGAAGATGGTCTGAGTTTTGTAAATTTAGGGTGAGGTGGTATGGAAGAAATAAGTTCAACTGCCTTGAGCTGAAATTGAAAAACCAACTCCACAATCAGTTCATAAATCAGTCGATCAAATTTATGATAACACGTCTCCATCTTATTTAATTAAGCAGCTAAACATGACTAATTGGTGAAGGGAAGTAAGAAACTTCACCAAAACGCAATATGATATACATAATATATATATATATATATTTGAAAATGAATTGAAGTCTATAGCTTTATCAATGAACAAACAAACTCTTTCACCGTAGTTGATAAAGGTGCATCATATAGTAGAAACTAAGACAAAAGAGATATGGAATAAAAAAGTAAAGACCTAATTTTAACTAATCTCTAAAAAAATGAACCTTGGGCATCAATGACGGGCGAAGACGCAGTGCTGCACAATTAGTAGTAGGAGCAGAAAACAACAAGCACCTTTGCATTTCACTTTGAATCCTTTGACGCAAATTAATATTGGGGTTTGGATAGTAAGAGAAACAAAGAGAAAGCTTTAGAGGATTTAGCGAAAGGTTTTTTATATACCATCTGTGTCTTTACCTCTGGTAATATGCTTATGAGGATTATTTAATTTTTATTTGACAAAGAATGGGATAATGGGTCAGGTCAGTTCAGCTGGACCCAGAACATAAAAGCCCAAGAATATGAACGAACGGGAATCCCCATTTGCTGATTGCCATCGCTAAAGCTATAACCTTTCCCATTTGTAATATAAAAAGTCAAAAAATAGGGGTGTGGGAATTGTTCTTTGAATCAAAACTCGAAAAAAGCGTCTCTGCCTCTTTACTCTCATCCACCATCGACCAGGTAAACTGGATTATTTCTCTCGTTTGTTGATGGATTATTGTTATTGTTGTTATTATTATTATTATTTAATGCTTTCACAGTTTCCGTTTGAGTAAATAGTACGTGCTGCCGAGGAAGAAATTGCCGAGCCCACTAGACTAGAGCAGTTTTTAATTAGGGTTTAGGGTTTTTGTTTCGGATCGTAATTGGTACTTGGGAATTGCAATGCAATTGACTACTAGTTTTTTATCCTTTCTCTTCTAGTTCTAGTTCTAGTTGTATTTTTATAAGATTAATTAAGTAGAACAAATACTGCATAGAAAATCTTATTTTCTAAGCACTTGCCTCCTGCCTTTTATTCACTGCAACCCAAAGCCGTACGATTACACACTTATGTGCACTTTAGCTGCCGCATATTGAAAGAATTCTTTTTTTATTTTGTCCTGACAGCCATTTGCTTTATCATCCTCCGACAACAACCTTATGGATCGACCACCTCACAGTTTTGCAGCTGCATCCGCCATGGCCTATTCCCAACAGCAACGACAAGCAGCCAATATTCAACAGCAGTTTGGATTTCATCCGCAACATCAACAGTTCGCTACTACGGTGCATGCTCCTCCTTTCCTATCACCACATCCTTCTCAATTCCCTTACCATCCCCACCTGCAGCAAGTACAACAGCAACCACAACTCCACCCTCAACTTCTTCATCTTCAGCAGCAACAGCAACCACCGCCTACTTTCCCTTCACATTTGCCTCCTCACCTTGTTTCTTCACCTTTCCATGGCCTTTATGATTCTCCTCCACCCCCTGCTGCTTCCCCATCTGATCCTGATCTCCAAAAGCGTATTGATAAGCTTGTGGAATATGCAACTAAGAATGGTCCTGAATTTGAAGCCATGATCCGTGAAAAGCAGCAAGATAATCCTGATTACAATTTCCTCTTTGGTGGAGAGGGGAATGGTTACTATAGGTACAAGCTTTGGTTATCTACACATCCCTCAGGTGGACCCTATCCTTCCTTTCCACCGTCTTCCATACCTGTAATGCATCCTCTCCCAAATCCTGTCATGAATCCTCCTATGAATGCACCTCCAATGGGCAACACTGCTGCTGCTGGGGCCATGGCTGCTCCTCAACTGCACCAACCTGCTTTTCCTACATTTTATGATCAGCAGCATCACTATCAGCATCCCCAGCCTTTTGTTGCTCATGGCCGGCCAGAGTATGGTCAGTCCTTCAAAGGCCTTTCTGGTCCACTCCCCTCTGATGTTGCAATGGAGCTTACTAACATGCTTAAGAATCTAAATGGTACCAAAGAGTCAATCAAAAGTTCCAAGATATGGTTCATGCAGAGGTCTGCATTTGCACCAGCTTTGGCTGAGGCACTTAGAGATAGGGTATTTGCTTTGGATGATTCAGAGAGGCAATTGCACGTGATTTATCTGGCCAATGACATTCTTTTTGACAGGTACTTTTCTTTGGCATATGGTTGCTGTTGTTTAGTTTGCCATGGCGTCTTAGCATATTCTATGATGGCTTCTTCTTTGGTTGTTTGCAAATGATCTATGCATCATGAAACATTTCTTCTCTTTTTCTCTGTGCCTGATCTCTTGATGCTATAGATCACTTTCTTCCTCTTCTTTTTATGTATTCGATTCCTTTTTTTTTTGGGGGGGGGGGGTGCTTTTCATAACAGTATACATGTGATTAAATAATTAAAAAATTATAGTTGAACTGTGATATTCTAGAATTGAAGTTCTAGGTCTAGATTACTTCTCTATATATTTTAAAACTTGATTATCTGACCTTGTGTTTCTTACCTTTCTGACAAAAGGGCATGTGTGTTCCCATCTTCTTTAGTAGTTAGCCTTATTGGTGATTTGTATACATGTAAGGTGTTCTCTAATTGATGGACAAGAATAACTCAAAAGCAAGTAATTTGCATTTGCTGGCCTCTAGAAAAAAAAAATCTTGAGTACTATTTTCTTTTTCTTTTTTTTTTTGTTGGTTGTTCGTGTTATCAATTTTTACACATTATTAATCTTCAACTCATTTAATTTTAATTAGATATTTTCTTGCGATTTTAGTTTTTCAGTTATATTTGATTGATTCAAAAGGTTCAAAATCATGTCTCACAGGACCATTACCTTTTTCCACCTATATGCCCAAAGACTTTCTTTTCTTATCCGATTTGAGATTAATGCACTCTGCCTATTTCTTTAGAGCACACTTGGCATGACATTCTTCTCCGTCCAATCTTATAATACCCCTGTCACTGGCTACTCCACCATTTTGCCAACCCCTTCAGGGTATTCGGCGACCTTCCCTTTCTTATCCAATGTGAGATTAATGCATTCTGCCTATTTCTTTAGAGCGCACCTGGCATTACATTCTTCCTTATCCAATCTCGTGACACCCCTGTCACGGGCTTCTCCACCATTTTGCAAACCCTCTCAGGGTGTTCGGCGTTGAGTCAGGTTAGTTCACCTTGCTCACCCTACCCATTAGGGCGTTCCGCATAAAATCGAACAATCAAGAGTTAGCTGTAATATCACTTGTCATGGGGCCATTACCTTTTCTCAAAAGACATGTCTAATTGGATATGCAACTTATCCGCTTGTATGCTCAAAAAACTTTCCTTTTTTATCCGATGTGGATTAATATATCTTGCCTACTTTTTTAGGGCGCTTAGTATGACACATACATAATCCTCCCTATTAACATCAATTATGTAATTGATAAGTACAATAACTTTTTGATATCTAAAACATGCTTATGTTAAGTGTTTGGTAATTTGTTGACTTGCATGATATTCTCGGTCACATGCTAATACAACTTAATTTAAGAAATTAACTTAAATCAGTCTTCCACTTTAGAACATTGGCTTACATTACTTCTATTATATCTAAAAATAACTTCACTTAAGCTAGCATTTTTTTTACACCTAGTGCCTCCAGTAAGAAAAGGGTTCTAGTGCCTAGAGTGTGCCTTGCACCCTTAACATCACTAGCTTCTTGCTAGCCCTAGCATGACGTGGTTGCTCTTATTGTTTTTTGTCTTGGTGTTGATGGTTGTTCCTTCATATCTTCTTTGACATTAATGTTCACTATTTGCAGTTTGCAAAGAAGGGTTAACCCTCGTGACCTAGACAATGAAGCCCTTGCATTTAAACCTGTGTTGGGTTCAATGCTTGCAAGAATATACCACAATCCTCAAAATGAGGGAAACAAGTCACGTTTACAGAAAATTTTGCAGTTTTGGGCATCCAATGAAGTTTACAATCAAGATGTCATATATGCACTTGAGAGTGAGATGACGAGTGGACCACCAACTAATTATTTTCCTGGGCCTCCAAAAGAGTTATCTGTTGGTTCAATGGAGTCCTCAACACCAGCAGGTAGCCCTTCTGTATAAATAAAGGACTTGGCCTTTACATAATTTGTCACGTCATGTATTTCTAATTCCCTTCCATTTTTTATTTCTTAAAATTTTATTGTGCAGGAATGTTACAAGAGACAGCACACAATAACGTGTCTCTGTGGCAGCCTGACAAAAATGTACAGGACCAAGAGCTCCCTGATAAACAAGGTGCAAATGCCTTGGCACCATCGCTAGCAAACCAGCAATTTCTTTCAAATTCAGTCCCTACTGGAGCTTTTTCAGGTTCTGTACCCTTAAATTCAAATCATCAGTCATCTAGTCAACAATCAGCAAATATTGGTGAAAAGTTGCCGCCATACCCACTTTTCCCACCTGGTCTTATTCCTGGAATGGTCAGAAAAATGCAAATTGGGAGTGGGGTGCCCTACTCTCCCCTCAGTCCTTTGGATATCCCGACAGTTATACCTCCATCCAATGTGTCACCATCAGAAATTCTTGAGACAGTATCAAAATTTTTCAAAGAGATTGGAGAGGTTAACCCTTCTGAAGGATCCTTGAAATCTAATTCAAGAGATGAAGATAATGAGTATGAGATAGAACCTGTCATTCGTAAAGGAGGAGCTTGCATCCCTCCACCCCCAAATCTGCAGGTAGACGTAGATTCAGGAACTTATGCTGACGGAGATGCAGAGCAGAAACCAGGATCCTGCGCCTTAGGAAGGTTAGGACTTGGAGCAACAGCTAATCCCAATGAGGCAAGTCAATATGATGATGTTTATACATCTTATAGAAAACAGAGGAGCACCTCATACCATTCATCTATGAGTGCACGAGCTGCTACAAGGTAAAGCCCCTCAAATATCATTGGATGATCCGTATAGGATGGAATTAAAGCGTACCTTAATAGCTCCTTTCTTGTGCATTTATTGAAGTTGACTATTTATGCTTGTTAAATTTTGATTGGTCGAATGATATTACTGTGCATGCGCATAGACCATGGGGAGATTTATTTAATTTAACCTAATTAGAAAATTTGGGTTCGAAAAACAGGAGCTTCCTTGTCCGTATACGGAACATGAGTGGAGTAAAAAGAGAAAAGATATAGTTATAGGCTTCAAAAGGTGAATTAGCGTGGGTAAGGATGGAGCAGATACTGTCATTATTCATGAGCAGCAGCGGCTATTATAATCAATTATCTTCTTTGGGCAATACTGCTACTGTTACACCTTGGAGTTTCGAAACTTAAAAAATGAAAATTATATGGTGGCGCAAGCAAAGTTACTATTGTAGAGTACAGCAGATCATGGAATGGGATTGGAATAGATGGCATCAGAATACCGATGAGATTGATTTATGCATGGGAAATTTGTTGTGTGGTCGGGGTTAATAATAATGTCAGCCGTCACTGATTTGTTAACTCCGCCTCCAGCATGATGATAATATTTCAAAAGAGATATTATAATAAAAATGATGGCGTCGAAGTCCGTTATCCTTAGTTCAATTAACCAATGGATGATGTAAGTAGGATGAAAACAATTTAACAAAAGATTTTTAGTAAGATAGATTCGATTAAGTGAGTTTGAAAATTATCTTCAATTTTTTTGTTTTGGTTTAATAAGTTAATTTGATTTATTATTTGTTAATAAAATTATTAATCGAATTAATTAATTTAACTTATCTGCTTTTGATATTTAATATATTGTTATATATTCATATACTTGAAAATATTTTTTTAAAAAATTCGCATCTAAATCCATATCTAACTCGTTACCCCAAAACCCAATTGGCTAAAATCTAACCCATAGGGCATACCTAATTTCCAACCCAATTAAAACTTCAAAAAGTTAAGTAAAAAAAATTAAAAATTTAAAAAGAAAACTTACACCCTATCTTCACCTCCGAAGTCCAAACTCTAAGTTGCTCAACGAGGTACCTTTGTCTCTGAACTTAAACGATTCTCCCATCAAGGTAAATTACCTTTACCTCCACCTCCAACTCCAACCCAAACAAAAACTCTAAGTTATTGCTACAAATCCGCGGTAGACATAAAAGGTAAGAGCTATCACTAATCCTTTTTAAAGATGTGATTATATTCTTTATATGAATTTATTCTTTTTAAAGTTATCTTAAGCTTGACTAAGGCATCCTAAAAAAATAGGTTTTGATCTACATTCATAACTAGATTCAAGAGTTTGGTTATGTGTGGGGAAGGATTAGCACTCACACAACACCTACCACAAAGACAGTACCTAATTAGCTTAATGTTGAACTAAATGTCCTATGGTTTAAAAAGTCTTCATTTATTAATCGAATATTTAAGTATCGAAAATATTTTCTAAGAAATTCTTCACTATGCTGATGGAATGCTGGAGAAAAATTTTCTAACCTGAAAAGTATCTAAGAAAATTCATTTGCTTCCCTAAATTGACTCCTTCGTCATATTCATTTTAATATTTTATGAAAAAATAAAAAAAATTTAAATTTTATCTAAACATCTAATTTATTTTTTTAATCAAAAATTAAATATTGAAAATATTTTTCAAGAAATTCTACGTCATGTCGTTGGAATTTCGAGAAATATCTCATCACTTCAAGAGTATTCAAAGAAATTCATTTGCTATTTTGAAGTGACTCTGTCGTTGAATTTATTTTAGTATTTTATGTAGAAAAGTAAAAATTTTGAATTTTTATTCCTATTTAATTAATTTTTTTAATTTTTTATTTATAAAAATTGACTAAGACCTTTAATGTTAAAAATTATCGGCTAGATTTTCATCGAAATTTCTCACCTAGAAAATTCTTAGATTTCAACTATTTACAACTTCTTCAAGTTATATCATCGAAAAAATCTTGATTAGTTTTAATTAAGTAGTCTATTTTTAAAACAAATTATGATTTAAAATCTATAATTATTATATAAAATATACAAATTAAATAAAACAATTAAATAAATAAGCAAACAAATAATATCAACATAATAAACAATTAATTGATGGAGATGAATTTATTCTATAAAAAATTTGAGAAATAAGGTATCACGCTATGGAAATAAGTACAAAAGCAATATAACCAAAAGATTGTGAAAAAAAATAAGGAAATAGCTAAAAAAGAGAAAAAAAAAAAAGGTCGGGATCTGCGCGAGTTCTGCGCAGGCCCTGATGCAAGGACCAAATTTAGGTCTTCCAAATAGTAGCCCCCACTAGTTGCACTTTTGTTTTTTTTTTTTTTTTTGTAATCTATAAATTTTTTAAACAAGTATTAAACTTGATTTAAACATCTAGATGCCAAAAAAACTTTTAATTTCCAATTTTCAATAAACGAAATTGGAAAGTTTTAAAATTTTTTTATAACTGATATTAAAATCTATACCCAACATAAACCAAGCTCCCAACGACCCAACCTAATTTTCGGTCACCGGCCACCTTGACATCATCAAACGTAGAATTTTATCATTTTGCACCAAATGTTCCTCGTTGTCTCCTATTTCTTATTTTTCTACTTCGTTTCTTTTAAAAATCGACGAATAAACGTAGATTTACAAAATTTTGTTGTGACTTCTTCCTCCCTTTTTATCCTTTGCCATTCCACATGCCTCCAATTTTACGTATGCTTCTTTTCTTGTCATCCCCATCCTTCTTATTAAATTTGGAGCCCCAATCATTTCTCTCTCTTCCTGTTTTCTGTTTTAAGAATTTTTTTTGTTGAATAGCTTTCTCAAAAATGTTTGAGGATGATGCTGACACTATTCTAGGTTTTTTTTTTTTTTTCATCATGGCTAAAATAAGGGGAACTTTTTTGTGTTATTCCTGGTTGCATTGATAGTAACTCGAATTTAGGATTCCCATGAAGTGGTGATTAAAAAATTACCCTTTTATAAAATGTGAATAATTTTTTTAGGAAAAAAGTAATTTTTTTAAATGAGTATTTTTTAAAAAAAAATGGATAGTTTTCTAAGAAGTTATTACTTTTTTTAAATATATATAATAAAAAATTAATTACATTTATACTCTTCTTTTATTATTTAGTATCATGAATTTAATTAGTTTTTTGTAATTTTAAAAGCTAAGTTAATATCACATAACTCCTAACATCAAAGTCAGTCATTCTCTTTATATTAGTATAGATTTAATAAGCACTAAATGACTATTCAATGCATTTAAAGAATTGGATTAATTGTGATTATATGAACAAAACAAAAGAATTACTATTTACTATTGAATCGAAATAAGTTAGCTATGCATATTAACCAAACATGTTGTAAGTAGTATCTTTTAAGAGTAAATTAATGACAATTAAAAATCGAGAATGTAAGAATCAAATATTACTTTTTAATAGGGCTAATGACATTAGCCATTGAACTATGCCCTTTTTACATTTTGTTACTTAAAAGAAAAATTCATTATTAGATATCAAATTACTTCCATCATTTGTGTTAATTGAATACTTAATGGCTTAAAAACTTTTTTTTTATCAATAAAACATAATACGTGATAACCTTTACACATCAAGAATGTCATGTTATTATTTTTTAAAAAAATTATTTTTAATTTAATTTTTTCATAAAAAAGTTTTTTTTACTATAATTTTAAAAATTTTGAATTTAAAAAAAAAAAAACTAAAAAGGTAAAAAATGAAAAAAAAAATACGAGGGAAAAAGGAGAGAAAAGGAGTGAGCATTAGTCGATTTGCCCGTGACCCGTGTTATTGCCCCTCAGGCTGCCCTCTCTCTCTTCTTTTGCTTTTTTCTCCTCATCGTCTCTCTTTTTCCATATTTTCTTTTCTTCACTAGTCAATTGCCTATCTCGTCAACTTGAGATAGATCAATGACCGATCGACCTACACTTCCTTTCCTTTTCCTTTCATCTCTCCCCCCTTTTTTTTTCCCAATTTTTTATAAAATTTTTAATCCACATTTTTATTTTAAAAATAAAATATATGGCTTTGACTTTAACACATGATGACATACAATCGGTTGATCACCACACCAGCATTTGTATAACAACATTAGCCAATTGATATTACTTGGTTGAGGTAATATCATTTTAATCAATCAACCTTTCTTCTCTTTTCCTTTCCCTTTATCTCTTTCCTTTTCTTTCCTCTCAATTTTTTATAAAATTTTTAATCTAAATTTTTATTCTAAAATATAAAATATATGGCTTTGACGTCGATACATAATGTCATCACACTAGCCTTTACGTAACAACATTAGCCAACTGATATTGCCTGGTTGAGGTAATATAAGATCAAATAACTAATCATAATTTTTTTCTAAATACCTAATCATTCAAAGAAATATTCTTGCAAGGTCAATTTAGATATTAAACCTTTTTAATATTGGTTGAATTATTATTCAAAAATTGAAATAAAAAAGTATGATTAAAAGAAAATGCTTAAAAATGATTGCATTACACATGAATCATTATCATCCCCACAAAGAATAAAAAATCAAGTAAAATCAAAAGATCCATATGATTGCATGCAATGCATGGAACCGAAGGGAAGTTGGTAACCAATTCTTTGCCCCCTTCCCTCGAAATCAAATGGAATAGTTGGACGGGCGGCAAGGAAAGGCAAGGCAACAGCTGCATAGTTCGCAGTTGCAGCAGTCCGCTCGGTTACTGGCTTACTCACAAGTTCAGATTCCAGTGTACTTTACTACAAAGAAATGTAGGCAAACATAGAGATAAAACCCAACCCTGGCTGTGTGATGATGACAATCCAAATTTTGACCTTCCAGTCCAGTGCAAGTTAGATTAGATTTGTCTTCAGCTGAAGCTAATCTTCTTCAAGGACATATATAATAATACATCCAAAGCCAGTATTAATATACATATATATATATATATATATATAGAGAGAGAGAGAGAGAGAGAAGAAGATGGTTGACACCAATCAGCACGAGTGAACAGCAGGTGAAAAACCATAAGCAAAAACAAGAGAACAAAAAGGAAAACCAAGATAAGACATTCATAGTTGATACAATTGAGAACCCGCATTTAAAACATCAAAGAGTAACAGATATATGGCAGGACACCTATACGGCAAGCCCACAAATGCATGTTTCTACGTATGTGTCTGTGTGTGTGTATATATAGCTACAGACGGAAACCACATCAATGATTCCCTTACGACTAAAACTATTCAAACCAACATCCAGAAACCATGTGTCTCAATAGTTACCTTCTCCTCTTTGGAAAATAAGGGGAAAAGGGAGAAAAAAAAAAGGTAAAATACTGATACATACATGAATTTATATTTAAAGTCTTACTGCTGCCGTTTGTGTTTTGCATTTTCATTAATATCTTCTTTTCCTTTATTATCCCTTCTTCGCTCTTTTATCTTGGATCACTCAATTGTCATAGGTTGAGTCATGCAACACCTGAAGCGGGCCTTACGAACACTCGTCAGTATCTCAGTTTCAGCATTCTCAAGCATCTTCACTATCTCAGTGAAGGGAGGACGGACTTCTGGGTTAGTGTCCCAACAACGGGTCATGATCTCACCCAGCACAGGGAGACAATCATTTGGAATAACTGGCCTTACACCCTTGTTCACCACAGCAAATGCTGCCTGCACTGCGGTCATGTTCTGGAAAGGAAGCAAGCCAGTGATAAGCTCCCAAAGAACAATTCCAAAACTATACACATCTACTTTTTGCGTATACGGCCTATGTTGTATCATCTCTCTGCACAAGTAAAGACAAATGCGTAATCACAACCAACAGCATTACTAACATAAATAAAGACCAAAAATGCATAAAATACTCAACAGATAGACAATTCGGATACCAAGTCAAAATGGTCAACAAATAAATGCAGTTTCATGTAAAAGATAACTCAGTGAAAACTAATGATCAGCTAAATGCCAAAACAAATGCACCAATGAACACGTTAGGTAATTATGACTAATGTATAAGATGCAAATCAGTTTCCACTACAACATTTGAAACAGGAAAGCAATTCTACTAGACAAATGCAAGAAACATGGCAAGTAGAGATTAACAAGATGAAGTGATGCAATGTTCTCAACTATTTTCTCTTGCGATAAGGAATCACTATAACAATGCATATTAAGTCAAGCACATAAAAAAAAAAAAAGAATTAAAAGTACACAACTTCGATGCCTCAACTTGTTCTATTGCCCATGGGTATTAAATATAAACAAGAGAACATCGTGTCTGCACCTCAAGCTACGAAAATTAGGCTCAAAACTATTCATGGATAATGACACAACATAAAACACATATATAAGGAAGAAAGAACTTTACACGGCATTCTAACATAAAAGCTATCACTACACCAACTAATGGATATGCCTCTTGAATTTGCATCAAAGTTTAATTGTGAAACTGTAACTTATTGATTCAAAATAGCATCCTTCAGACAAGTCAGAACTTAGCCCATCCGCAAAGGCGTGACAAAGTTTCCCACCCCACACAATAAATAAGTTATTTTTAGCAAATTCTACGATCTTTTCTCATCTTTCCCAGTTCATTTTTTCACTCCACCAATGCATCTACACTGCAAAGAAGAATTTTCCAATTAAAACCATTGCATAACAGCTTGTTATTATTGTCGGCAGATCTTCCATTGTGCTACATCCACCATTTCAATTTTCAAACACTTCACAAATACACATTTCATTGGGAAAACAACCATAATTTAGGTAAAAAGCTCATGCTCAACAGAATTCTAGAGATCCAAATACCTACTTCAAAACAAAGACTAGAAAGGTGTTATTTCATAGTACTTTCCGCCTTCAACTATAAAACAAGATGCTAAAGAAAAAAGAGAAAAAGAATACAGAAAATCTCACATACTCAAGCTCTGTCGCCAAAGTTAATTTTTGGTCAGCGATCTCATGGCTTCATGGCCATTGATGTCTTCTCCAACTTCTAGCTACAGCAACAAGACCTAACTTTATACTTCTTCCTTTCCTTTCCTCCTCTCTCCCCTCCTCTCAAGTTGTGCTTCAAAATTGATTCTATTCCACCACATTTTTTTAAAATATATATATATATATATATATATTTTTGAAGCTATTGGGAGGATGGAAGGTGATGCTAGTGGGATTTTGAGGGAGATATTACAATGTTCTGTTTAAGTTTGATAGCCCACAGACAGTATTCCAAGTACATTAAACCACTTATTCAATCTTCCTCATTGTAACCTCTTGCTTCCACTAAACTTAAAATATTAGTAAGTACATGGATTCAGTAGTTTGTCTTTGTCCCTTGATTCAACTTAACACAACAAAAATAGTAACCTCCCAACTTTAAACTAAAAACAAAATAACTCTTAACCCGTCTGTTTGTCTACATCACAATTAATCCGTATATAATCATGTAAAGGCAGTGAACAACATTAAAGTTGATAAGAGAGGAAAAATGAAGCCTCGGGCTTGAAAGAAAAAAAATAGAGAGACATTCTGGCCATCCTGTACTGGTTTGTTCCAGTGCATGTAACAGATAGATTCCAATGCTTGGTAGTTAGACTCTTTAGAAGTACCATTTTGATTTAGAGAGACAAGTCATAAGCACTGTCAGCCAGTCCAACCTTGGTGCAGTGCAATACGATTTTGCAAACAATAATCTATAAATTTAAAATAATCTTCAGGGAGGTTTTGCAACTGCCCTCTTGTTCTGCCACAGCCAATATAGTTAGGTTCTACTGCCAAAACCTAGGCATTGAGCCATTTGGAACCCCTGGTCACTATTCTTAATTAAAAGTTATATGGTCTTGTGAACAACTTAATGGGTATGTGTGACAGCATATAGCGATGAAGAGAGTGAGGCACAAACCAAATAGGAGAAAAGAAAAAAAAGGATCACTTCATACGTGTGAATCGCAAGTAAATAATGAAATCAAAAGGAATCTGAGAACAAGCAAAACAAGTAACTTCAAATACACCAAACAGAAAGTACAAGCACAATGGGTGAAAAAAATATTAGATTCTTCTGAAAACGTTCCAATATTTGACTTTCAAAATTCACAACATGAGATAGGAACCAGATCTCGAGAGAGAGGAACTGTTTTCTCAGCCACCCTCGCTGGAACAAAAATGAACCCCAGAATATGGAGAAAGGACGTGATGTAACTTATCATATTGCAATCCTATCATATTCGAATCTCAAATGTTCAAACTTTCATAAGAATCAAGAAACAATTTCTGGTCATAAAAACAGAAAGGCATGAATTGCGCAAGAAGTTCTTTCGGTTAAAACGCCGTGCGACTTGGGGGACATAAGACTTCTTGGTCAAGCCAAAAATCTTTCCGACAGGGTGCTCCTACCCCACCATGCCCGGCCCTTTACCTTACCTTAAGAAGAAAGAGGGGGGTATGAAGCGTGGGAAACACTCACCCTTCCAAACTAATTTTAGGACATAAATGAATGAATGCTTGATAAATACTTTATTTATCAAGTATCCTTAATCATTGTATACTTTATTTATTTTGCTTCATGCAGATGCCTAATTCACTTTAAGCTGCAAAACATTCAGGTGCCAAACATTCACACCTATGTTAGAGAGAGAGAGAGAGAGAGAGAGAGAGAGAGAGAGAGAGAGAGAGAGAGAGAGAGAGCCCCCAAAAACCCCCCCCCCAGAGATAAAACATATACATATCCAGTAATCTACTCAAACCTTCTTCTGGCTAAGAAACAAATGTTTTAAATAATTTGAAATTATTTAAAATTTTACAATGTTCCAGCCAAAAGTCAAATCATACTCATGACTGCAGTGCCTTCTCAATTTATCAAACAAAAGCATTAGTCATTTTCGTAGGAAACTGCTAGTCAGCATAATTAAGTTCAGAAAAAAACACACACACATAATCAAATTCAGAATTCAGATAAAGATGTAAAATAAGTTTTATTTTAGATGACGACTTCAAAAAGAAAACTCAAAGAATACATAACTAAGAGCTCAGAAGATGAAAGCAGAATATAGCTGAACCTTAAACAGCAGGGCTTACACCCCCAACATAATCCAAAACATGAGAATATAGAAGATAATCCACAGCTGGATAAAATCAATTACACAAAGCTGCAAGAACTCTATGCAGAAAGAATGCATAACCTAAGGGTTTTCTTGTAAAAAAAAAAAAACTACGAATTCATGCCCACCAGCAAGAATCATCTAACAAAGATGAAAAGAACTACCAAATAAAAAATAAAAAAGCTGTGTCACATTGTAACAGGAAAGAAACTGTAACTAATAAAGGTATAAAGGCTTACGGAGCCATCCATCGGTATGTCCCTGTCTCCGGTGTCATGCCCTCAGTCTGCACCTCAATACGCGCAACACCAAAATCCGCAATCTTTATAGATTTATCAGCAGCTATTAGAAGGTTATCTGACTTCAAATCCCTGTGAATAAACCCAAGCCCATGCACATAGGCCATCCCTCTTGCAACATCCAATGCCTGCTTAACTGCCAGTCTCAATGGCACAACACGGTTCTGCCTCCTTGTAAGAAACTGTCGAACTGAGCCTCCCTTTGCATACTCAGTCACTATGCACCAAACCATTGGCTTACGACATGCCCCAACAAATCGCACAATATTTGGATGCTTTAACGTTGCAAGCATCATAACTTCTTGCTGAAACTGCTGCTCCATAATTTGTGCCTTCTCTGGGCTATTCTCTGGCCTTTCCAATATCTTAATTGCAACATCCTCACCATTATATGTACCTCTGTATAACTTCCCAAAAGCTCCTTGAGCAAATGCTGTACCCATATTAAGTTTTCTTAAATCAATAGTCCACTCATCATAATTCTGCAATCCCCTAGTTGGATACCTACTATCCATCAATGCTTGTGCTAATGCATCATCATTAAGTGCACCGCCAACCTTACCAAGACGAAACACACTCTGCCCCACAGAGACAGAGTAGTTGTAGCGATTCACTGGCTTTAGACCAGGGTGGCTTAAAATGTGGGTTAGAGAATCATTGGAGCCCACACTACTGTTGTCAACTGACATGGACACAGACCCACCAGCGTTACTCGTCTGCAAACTATCAATAGACATGTTTGTGCCCTCACCGAGTTTTTGGTAAAATCCTTGGGTAAAATCATAATAATTGTTGTCATTGTTGTTGGCTCCTCCCATAAGTCCAGTAAATTTAGGCCCCTCAACCATTTTCCCAACCATGAATGAAAACCCAAAAGTTAAAATCAAGATAAGAGTTCTCCTTAGCTCACACTGCCGACACTCATTTGATGGCGCAATCTCCTCAATATATGCCCTAAAACCAGCATAAATTGAAGCTAGTGAGTTACAGCCTAAAATTAAGTGCTAAAGATTATTTGAGTTCTAGGGTATAACTTGTGCTTAATTTAGTGGGTAAATAAATTCAAGACGTAGACAGAAATTAAAAAGTCGCAGATAAAAGTGCCTGTTAGCATGCAAAGGGAGGCAAGTGGATGTTTGGAGATATATCGGGAATCAGTGTCCAGAATTCAACAAACATCCAGGACCAGGTCCTTACAATTTTCCTTTTTTTTTTTTTGGTTTGTTTCTAAGTTAACTGACTTGAGAAAGAGATAACACCCACCTTTAGTTTGTAGTTTTGAAGTGATTGTTCACAAATTTAGTTTAAAAGAATCGAGAACGAAGAAATAAAACAAACCTCAATTTGGTTACGGAAAATGAAAGGCCTTGGAGCTGCTAGCAAACTCTAGAAATGCAATTATTTTGATCCCGGATGGTTTAAGCTGAATCGGAGCCCCTAAGCCAAACCAAGATATCCGTTCAAGAAACAATCAGCCCAGAGATTGAAATGCAGAAGCAACAAAGCAGTGACTTTATAAAAATTCTACACATACGGGAACAAAAGAGTTACGGCTTTCAACTTTCAAATGAAAAGAAAAAAAAAAAAAAAAAGCCCTAAACCCCTATGTCCTTAGGAAAACTATACTGAATGAAACAGAACAAAAACCATTCAGCTACAAATTTTCGACCAACCAAACACAAATTGAAAATAAAAATTCTTACTTTTTCATTTCCTTTTCAACCTTCCCAATCGAAATATTCCATTTTTTATTTATACAGTAAATAAATAAACTATTAAAAGAACAACATATCCCATCATAAATCAAACAAGTTCAGGGATAGATCAGATTATAAATACAGACTGAAAATCAAAGAAAACTTGAAAAATAACGGAATCAGCTAAAGCTTTAGCGGGACAATTGATCTAAGAGAGCGGATTCAGAAGGGAAAATAGATCAAATGCATACCTGAAATATATATTAGTACGCAAAACTTTGGACAACGTCTGATCGACACGCTTAACTTGATAAATTCAACAAATGCCTCCCGCAAAAAGAAGGGAGGAGCAGTCTACGCTTCTGATTACTTTAAACGCCTCGTTTTTATCGTGACCAGAATTAGCAACACTCGCCACTAGTCTCCCTGTGTTCCACTCGCTCTATACCCTATCCACGCGTCAATAAGGTTTGACCTTGTTGGCTTTTCCATGGTACTTCGTCCTCTAACAACGCGCGTAGAGCACCTCTTTTTCTTTCTTTCTTTTTTCCTTCTTCTTCTTGTTTGATTAGGTTTTGTCAATAAAAATTAATTAATTAGTGAATAGATAGAGACAGAGGAGCGAGTGAAAACCTATCTGTCTGTGTCGGTAATATTTAAGCAGAAAAGTGGGGAGTGGGAACGGAAGTGGGAATGGAAGGTCCTCTGACTCTTTCTCAGTCAGTTTCTTCTCCTCCCTCCATTCTTTGAATCAGTCAATTCAATTCCTCTCCCTTCCTCCTCCCCTGCAGCTTAGCAGCTGCCTCCGTTCGCCTGAATTTCATACTAACCGGCAGGAAGGGTATCAATGTTATGTTCGGTTTGGAAGACAGACACAATTTATACGTCCAATCCAATAAATCAGACTTCAAATAAAACTTTACTTTATCCTAAACTAGACTTCCTGTGCTTAGTTCTCTTCTTTATCCCTCCATTAAAGCGTTTATGCTTAGTGTTGTTCTCTTATAAATTAAGCTATCAAATTTAGATGCGACAATTAACCGGATTCGAATGGATTGAAGACGAATTATTTAAAGTTTGAGTTTTTTGGGTTTGGACTGGATAGATTCAGATTTGAATCAATTCAGATTCGGGTTTAAGTATATTTTATATTTTTTTTAATTTATGTTAAATATAATCACTTTTGCTTACTTTTGAATTCTAAGTCTATGAACGAATTTGGTCTCCTCTTATCCAAAAAAATCTTAGTTCGATTCTATGAGCTTATGCATGGCTCGAAAAATTTTTGAATTCTAAGCTTATGGTCAAATTTGTCCAGTCGATTAATTTAAATACAAATCATTTTTCATAATAATTAAAAATTATTTTTATATTAATATTTATATATTTTATAATTAAATTTAAATAAAATATATTATTTTATTTAAAAAAATACAGTTTCAAGTCAAGCATACTGGAAACTTAAAATCTAAAACCTAGGCTTGATCGTATCGGGTCTATTATCTTAGGCAGGCTGTCTAGCCTCTGGACAAGTTGTCTGGCTCATGAACCAATGCAGTTGCTAGTTTAATATATAATGTTTTTATTTTTAATATGGTATTATCTATTATAGTTTTAATATTTTTTAATTTATCTTATTAATTTGTTATATTATTATCATACTCTAATTATCATTACTTTAAATAATAATAATAATCATGATAATAATAATAATAACAATTATAATAATAATATTCAAAGAAGTATTTAAAATTTTGCTACTAGCATTCATAAATTCTTAATATTTAATGAGTTTAACTAATTAAATTAAAAAAATGATAAATTGATAATATACTTTATTGACAATACTTTCAGAATTCATGATCGGATTTATTTTTTGATAAATTATTATTTTATCATATATGACATGTTTAAGGATCGAGCTATCCACTTATTCCAATTGGGCCTGGGCTTGAGTTCTCATATTTTGATTTCAAACTAGTCTAATCTAACACGAAACAATTATTTTAAATTAAAATAAAATATATTTTATTTGATTTTAATTATAAAATATATAAATATTAATAAAAA
>JBBYHO010000016.1:6585491-6625758 GCA_038382025.1 Adansonia gregorii | reverse complement strand
TATATATATATATATATATATATTATATGATATGACATGGTATGATATGGGTAAGACACTCTTCGTGCAGTCTCTCCTACTGCTAATCTACAGTAGACTTAGCAAACAAAGTGAGATTGCGGGAAGGAAAAGGAATCGGAGGGAGATCCATACCTTTGTTTTCCGGAATTAATCAACCACCGTTTCTCGTCTACTATTATTTTCATTTTTCTTATTTTCTTCTGATTAGTCGAGAATATATATATATATATATTTGTTTTTTTTCAACATAAAGGTTCTCTTCTTTAAGCCTATGAAAGGAACCTGACTGAAACTATAGTTATGTATATACATACTTTCAAAACGTCATTAATTAATATATCTTTCTCTCGAGCTATGACAATATGATATATATATATATATATTCATGTATGTGTGCGTGTTTGTGCGAGCGCTGCTAATAAATTGATTTATAAATGAAGAAAAGAATAGGATAATTGATGAAATTGGTAGCTAATTGAGCAAAACTAGCCTTTACCACATTAAAAAGCAAACTGATTACTTTTACTTTATTCTTCCCTTCCATGAAACGACCTTTTGAGGGGCCAACCCAAATTCCAAAACTAAAACTAGAAAGAGGGCAAACTTTGTCATTATCCTTTGCTTTCTTTTGCTTTATTTTCATTAGTTTCCAGCTGCAGCTGTCAATTATAAAATTATGATATTGTTTGTTTGCTGTGCCTAGCAACGCGCAATTCCATAGCATCCTTCCTTCCCTTCCTTGAGTTGAGTTGAGCAATCCCATTCCCTTCCCTTCTGTTGTATAGTTGCTAGCTACTAGCTATATTTTTAACAGATAATAATTAATTAATTAATTAATTGCCAATGTGTTAATATATATATATATATATATATAAAAGAAAAAACCCCTAGCAGACTCAGCCAAACGACAATGGAACCGTCCGCCCACTCTTCTGGTGACGTCATGAATAGCTCCAGTTCCGGTGTTGGCCATGGCGATGACGCCAACTATTTTAGCGTACCCTTGCTACTCCAACCATCATATGCAAGATCAAAGTCCTTGCTTTGTGATGAACTACGCAGCTTCAGAATAAGCCTCAAGTGGTGTGCACTAGATCATTCCTCATACGTGGGTATATTAATATCCTATTTCATCTTTATCTTCCTCACCGTTTTTGTCCCTATCATAAGCTCCCTCTCGGTCTCGCTCCAAGTCCCATCCTCTGCATTACCTTCTGACACTGACAGTGGCACGACTGCCTTCAACCTCCTGGTTCAGTTTCCTGAGTCAGGCTTGGCTTGCTTGGGCTTTTTCACCTTCCGCTGCCTCTTCAGAAGATATGGATTGAGGCAACTCTTGTTCCTGGACGCCCTACAACAAGATACCACATTTGTGAGACGTGGATACACGAGGGAGCTGGACAAGGCGTTTCGTTACCTCGCATGCATACTTTTGCCCACTTTCTTTGTTGAAGTTGCCCATAAGATCATATTCTTCTCCACCGTGAAGATATCGTTTCCTTGTGTTAGGTCGGGCTTCCCATTGAACTCTATCGTGTTTGTGTTTGTGTTGGGGTCATGGGTTTATAGGACGGCTGTGTTTCTGCTCGTCTGCGTGCTGTTTCGTTTGACTTGTGAGCTTCAGATACTGAAGTTTGAAGGTCTCTACAAGGTGTTCGAGGGTTGTGGGTCTGACGCAAGGGACATATTTCAAGAGCATGTAAGGATCAGAAAACAGTTATCTGTTACCAGTCATAGGTAGCGCTTCTTTATTATTGCGTCTTTGGTTGTTATCACTGTGAGCCAGTTCGCAGCTTTGTTGATGGTTTTGGCTTCAAAATCAGACAAGAGTTTTTTCAATTCTGGTGATCTCATGGTAAGTAAGTAGGACTATACTAATATATATATATATATATATATATATATTATTAGTAACTAAATAATTTGAGCTAGCTACTTTCTCTTCGATCGTCTATTTTATACTTACTGGAGTATGCGTATAGTATATACTAACACGAGAAAATTTTGAAGGGATTCACATGTATACGCTCTTTTATAGATATATATATATATATGTATATTAATTAATTAGAGGAATCAATCAGTCAGCTTGCAGTTGTGCATTTTGGACAACTTAATTGGTTTGATTTATTTGTTACTGATGAATTACTATACCACGCGTGTGTGCGTGTATATATGTTGGGTCAATGGGTGCATGCAGGTTTGTTCATCCGTTCAGCTGAGTGGTTTCTTCTTGTGCTTGCTGGGTGCGGCAAGAATCACACATAGAGCCCAAGGAATGGCATCGTTGGCAACCAGATGGCATATGAGCGTGACATGCGCAAGTGCAGGAGTAGATCAAGGGAAACTACACCATAACCCAGATGTGGACGTGACCCTGGACATGCTGCATCCATCTAAATCTAAATATTACAATGAAAGAGACTCGGAGGACGCTTCAGATATGGTCATCAGCCTTTCCGCACAACATCCATCCAACTTCCAATGCAGGCAAGCCTTAGGTCGGTTAATTTCATCTGCATTAATCACTACATAATTCCTAGCTAGCTAGCTTATCTAGATCAGTACGTAGTAAAAATTATACATGTGTATGGACGCAGTGTCATATTTGCAACATAACAACCGGGGGATCACGCTGTTTGGATACGCTCTGGATCGTGGATTGCTTCACACTCTCTTTGCATTTGAGTTCTACTTGGTAATGTGGATTCTCAGTAAGGTTGTCGTTTTGTCTTAGAAGAAGCTGAATGCGGCAGCTCAGCTGGTATACATACATAACATTGCCTACCTACCTACCAACTACCAAGACAGGAAGACCAGTTCAATCCTAGGATCGTTGACCAAATTACCCTTGAATTTTAAATAAATTATCAAAGTAATATGAATCCGTAAAACAAATTTTAAAAAAAATAATTACCCGATTACAAACTAAATTAAAAGTTTAATTTAAACAAATTAAATTAAATATTGTACACCCTAAACACGGTTACAATTTAAGTAAAAAAATTACTAATATTAGTCATAAATGAAATAAATTTTTTAATAATAAAATATATTATTATATTTATAACTATCTAATCTTTTGTTAATAACCAAATCTTTTATTAATTAAAAAATAATAAAAATAAACAACAATAAATTAAAAAAATAATAATCAATTTAACAATATAAATAAAATAGTAATGGTAATGTAACATTAATAATAATATAAATAAATAAATAATATAAACATTATAATAATATAAAATTAAGAAAATAAATAAAAATTTAATTATATTATTATAATTTAATAAAAATATATGAAAATTAGGAAAATATTGCATCTACGTTAGTACGCACATGAAAACGCCAAATATACTAATGAACCAAGAAATCGCTAAAATATCTGACAAATCCATAATCGATTCACTATTTTATTGAACGAGTTACATGACAGTCACAGATGAAACGACGTCGAAACTTGCGTCCCTATTCTTTAATTTTTCTAATGTTGCTTAATTTCTTCCTAGTTATTAACTAGATAGCTCAGCTCAGCTGCTGTCAACAAATAAATTCAATTTGTACAAGTTTCAATCGTACCTGCAATTTGCTGCTCAATTACTGGAAGCCAAACTATACATAAAAGAAATATGAAAACACAATCCATCAACTTGAATTGTGTCTCATTTCATGCATTTATTCTTGTAGTCGATCAGCAATTACAAACAATTAATTCTTCTTTTGACAATGTAACTGTGGGACTGGGAAAATAAATATATATATATATATTTATATACACACACACGCACATTAATTTTTAAAACCCAAGCTGGCCAAATCAGATGTGATGCGTTGGACGATGTAGGTAAATAATAAATTAAAGATCAGTTGTGGGTTAGCTGTTCCTTCAGAATTTTATGGATTTCCCTTGCCTTCTAGTTTGATTGAGCTCTTCCCATTTTTAATCTGGTTGGAACATACATACATGCATGCATCAGTAATCTTGCTCGTCGTTGCCTTGCCACTCTATGAGGCCTATCAATAAGTGGCGGGCCAGTTTCAAATGAACAAGAAATGTATATGTTTCCCACTACCAATGCATTCAACTGTTAAACATAAATAAAATGGTTGACGCTTAGAATTTGACCAAATGAACGACCCCCTTTTTTTTTTTTTTTGGTTTGAACGAGCGCGAACAAAGTCAAAGACAAAGATTTTGGCCCCATATTGAGCGTCCAGAGTCAATGAATCCAAACCCTAAAGTAGTTTGCTTCCGCGCCAACTATCTTTAAATTTAAAGATGAATTAGTATCCGGTAACATTAATTAATTTAATGTGATATATAAAAGAAAACTGTTGTTAATAAATCATTTTATTTTAAATTTAATAAAATTAAATAATATTCAATTAATATCTATAAATAAGCTGCACTTCGAAGTTGACGCGGGAATAACAATATTTTATTTTAAGACGACTACTGCGCTCGTCCAGGTTCAATGAATCTAAAAACTTAATTGTCAGTGGTATGGGCTTTTGATTTGTTGTTGTTTATGCATATCCCAACAATTATGTATGGCATTGAGGTTAAGAGAGTTAGAAGGAAGTATTTCATTTCCCTATTTAGGCAGGACCCAGTAAGCAGGGATTGCAATTGACACCTTATAAATAGCGTGGTACACCACTTCGCCTCTTCCTTCCTCCCCCATTCTTCTTCCTTTGCTTTTGAAACAAAGCAAAACCCAGAATCTGAGAGAGAGAGAGAGAGAGAGAGAGAGAGAGAGAGGGAGAGAGGAAAGACGAGGCGATAGAATCTTAATCTCTAAACCAACCTTCCTCAAGTTGCCTTGCCTGGGTCGCAGTCTGTTTCAGATCAGCCCAACGCTTTCTTTCTTTCATCTCTATCTATCTATCTGTATCTTCTCGTAAGTCCTCCCTCTTTTTGTTTCTTCATTTTCAAAATCTCCTTTCCATTTCTTTCTTATCTTAAATCTAATAACTATCATTCTCTTTGTTTTCTTCGTTGTAATTTGGATTTTCAGGGTTTTTTTTTTTTAATTTATTGGTGAGACAAGACAAGGGTTCTCTCCCTAGTTTTAGTGAGATTTGTGCATTACGTAGATTGAACTGAAATATGATTGTTTCACTTCTCCTGTTACTCAGCCTGACCCACCTCTGTGGCCATAGATAATAGATATAGATGAATTCAATTGAAACCAACAACTTACATCTTTTCTCTTTCTGCAAATGTTACATGACTCTTGATTCCTGATTCATGACGGGGACAGGTTGCCTGGGGGGGGGCGCTACACTCTAATTGTATGTAGCCTGGTTGCATTTGATGCTTTGCTTGGGTTTGGATGAGAATGAAAAGACAGTAGGGATTCAGAAAAATCAGTATCTCTCAGCTATTAAATTGAGCTAATCATTTCCAAGCACATTGTCTTGCCACAAATTGTACAATAAGTAACCATTTCATAAAAAATATTTTTTTTGTCATTATTTGTCATTTTGTGATGCATATTTTTTAATTTTCATCTCATTGTCTATAATGAAGAATTAACGTTATCAACTTCATTTTCTTAGGGGTTTTACAACTATGGTTTTCTGGGTTTTTGGTTATGGTTCACTGGTATGGAACCCTGGGTTCGAGTATGATGAGAAAGTCATAGGCTTCATCAAGGATTACAGGCGTGTTTTTGACCTTGGTAAGTATTTTAGCAATATACAACACCTTTATCTAGTTGTCTTTTTTTTTCTTTACTGATTTTGCATCTTGTTTATTCTACGTGACAGCATGCATTGATCACAGAGGAACACCTGAAAATCCTGCAAGGACTTGCACCCTGGAGTGCCTTGAAGGAGCTGTTTGTGTAAGTAGCAGCTGACAGTAAATCTTTCATATCTTATAATCAACTGGTTATCAAGTTTGTTACTTAAGTTGTTTTCTTCTGGGTTACTTGAACTTGTTGCTGATTATGGGAAGCAGTCTTAGAGCAAGAGATTTGTATGCTAAATTTATGTTGTTGATCATTATTGCTAATTATTTGTAGGCTCTCTAAGAGCTGCTTGTTTTCTTTGTTTGCTAAGTCTATAATATTTCTTTCAGTGGGGTGCTGCTTATTGTGTTCGGGGCAGTCCTGAAAGGGAAACAGCAGCAATGGAGGTATCTTGCTTCAAACTTCGCAGTGCTGTGTTGCTGTTTGTATTTTACGTTATGGAAGGAAAACTCTATAGGAACTTAAAATCTAGCGCCCTTTTGTTTCATTTACCAATCATCATTTTTAGGTATTGTTTGTCTCAACTAATTTGCATATTACTTAGAAACAAGAATTCTTTTTCCCACAAATTGTAGTACTTGGAGCGGAGAGAATGTGAATATGATCAAAAGACCCTCGTGGACTTCTTCAAGGTATAAGACTGAGTTTTTTTTTATTTCTCTAGTATTTGGAATTGATTTTCTTTGCTTTTGTCTTAATTCTTTTTGGTACTTATGTTTATATGTGATTGCTTTCAATCAGGAAGCAGATCCCCTGCGGCCTGCTCTAACTGGAGTTATTGTGTAAGTTACCCTGCTTTTTAAGTTTCTATCGTGTCATTTTTCCAATTTGTAATAGGTTGAAGAAAAAGCAGTCTTTAATGCATAATTTTCTTAACAGAAATGTTTACTCCGTGCAGGTTCACATCCACTCCTGATAAAGTTTCAAACAAGTATTACTTGGGGCCAGCTCCATTGGAGGAAATGGCCAGGTAGTATTCTGATCTTTCCATTGTTACCAGTTTAACCTTTTGTTTTGATGGAAGTTTTTGGTGTGAATTTTATTGTTACATATGCTCGGATTCAGGCAAATTGCTACTGCTTTCGGACCCTGTGGAAACAATAGGGATTATCTTTTCCTGCTGGAGAAGGCCATGTTTGATATAGGTGAGTCTTTTTCTGGCTTGTCTTTGTTTTGTCCACTTCAAACTAACCGTGAATGCTTCTAAACTGTATATGCATATAAAAAAAAAAACAATGTGGGATTTGTGTAAACAAAACAGGTCATGAGGATGACATGGTTATAGAGCTGGCAAATGAAGTGAGGAAGGTGCTTGGAACATTGGGGAAAGGAAATACTAAGGAGAAGAAGCTAGTGAGGTCTACTCTCAAACCCCATAAATCCCAGACCCACATTCCAGCAATTCAATTGCGTCTGCTTCCTGAAGCCATTGCAATGGATTTCTAGCTTTTTCCATGAACTCTGTCAGGTCTCAACTGAAAGACAGAAGGGCAAGGGCGAGTCTTTCTAACCCTATTATGAATTACTCTTGCTTATTCTCGTAGAGAAAGGTTTAGCTTTTTATTTATTTTTGGTCATTTATCCGGCATTTTTAATTTAGAGTAATATTGGCCTGGCCTTGATAACTGTTGTGGTTTAGCTTCATTGCGCGCACAAGAGAAGGGAAGGGAAGAGAATGGATATATGAAACAGTTTAAATGTTGTTGATTTCAAGTTCTAACCAAGAAAAGTAATGCACTTTGAATCTGTTTGTGGGCGTTGCATGGTGTTTAAATTAAATTTGCCATTTGAAGGTACAAAACAAATACATGTTTAATCAAGTTGCCAGTGGTGCATAATTGACAGACACGAATTGAAGAGGAACGCTATATGCTCTGGCATTATTTATGGGTTGAAATGTTGGAAGTAAAATTTCTACCACCACTATTATTATTATTATTATTATTAATTTATTTAGTTGCGCGATGAAGTCTGCTGCTACGTGGGGTTGAGCGTTGCCTATTGTCATTGCCATCATCATTCCCCTTTGAAAGCAAGAAAACTATTGAGTCCTATCTGCATTAGAGGATAACGATATATACAAGTTGCAGAACAGACATTGATGTAGTGGTCCTTTCCCTTTAGCATTCTGGCGTGCACGTGCATTTTTCCAGAGCCCCCTGTGTTTACTCGGATGATTCCGTTGCACAGCTTGCATACATGGCAGGCTTCCCTTATACGCATTTCGTCTTTGTTATAGTAGACATGATTGGTCAGGGGGAGAAAATATTAGAATTAATTCCATTGAGATACATTACTAAATTCATGCTTAAAGTACTTCAATTTTTAATGCATTATGAATAATTTAAAGAGAAGGGAAATGGGGAAAAGAAAAATAAATAAATAAATAAATAAATAAAAGAAAAGAAACAAACTGAAATTCTATAGTAAATATTGTGCATCTATAATATGGGAGTAACAGAAAGAAAAACCTAACCTGCAATAAGAGGCTGCCGGCCCGACTAGTCTGCCATAACATCTAAGATCCAACCTTCCTGCCTGGTGCCTTTGTCACAAAGAAATCCTCCTCCTGTACAAAAATAACCCAAAGTAATATCAACTACTTATAATAGTTGCCTTGCCTGAGTCGGGATCCAGCTTTAATTAAAAAGATCAGGATAGGAAGACGCAGTTCCTTTTCCTAGACTAATATATTTACCAGCATTCAGCAGAGAGCAGGCCTTTCACACTGAAAAAGATTCAAACAAGCAACTATTTTATGTCAGTCCATCCAGTGCAGTGCCAATGTAATGCATGGAAACAGAATGGTTTTTGCTCTATTTGCATGAAAAATTTACTCTCCATCCCATAAGTTCAAATATGCAACTGTATGATAGTATGACCGTACAAGTATACATTACCTTTGTTGATGCAAGGATTATCGAATTGCGCTCGCTATAAGATATTGTTCGCTTTGAAGCACTGCATGATTTATCGTTTGAGAAAAGAGACCTCAATAGGAGAAGCATGAGTGGGCAAGTTCGGTCATAAATTGAGTGGTCAAGTTACAACTGTGTAGGTCATAGATCGAGTTGGCAAATTACCATACGTAAGTCGAATAACTCGAAATTATTTGTTTATATGCTTGAATGAAATTTCGCTTATGAATTTATAGCTTGTTTGTTCCCAAAGTTTATATGCTTGAATGAAATTTCACTTATGAGACTATAGCTTGTTGGTTCTCAGAGTCATTTTTGACACAAGATTGTTGGACTGTGCTTGCTTTGAAGTATTCTCTGCTTTGGAGTAATGCTCAAACTGTCTTCATGATTTTATCTTTTGAGAAAAGACACATCAATAAGAGGAATGTGACTCTTGCTTTATAAGCCGCGGTCCATATCCTTAGTTAATTGATATGAGATTATTGTTTTGTCTCAACAAATTTTATATATAAGTACTATATCATGTAAATCAGGTGTTACCCTACATCTACATTTGTTATTAATTATTTTAGGTTGAATGTTTGAGATTGCCTACGCACAAATATTTTTGTTGAACTATACGTGAGAGAAGTATTAATTGATGCTATCTCATATTTATTAAAATTTAAATTTTATTTCTATAATTTCATATTCAAGCCGTACTTTTTGAACTATTAGGTTGAATTTTTGAATTAATAATAGAATTTTTTTAAAATGTAGAAAGAGCTTTTTTTTTTTTTGTGGGGAGGAGCATAACCAGCCATTTAAAAGGCCCAGCAGCAGTCTTGTCTATATTTATTTTATTTTTTTGAATAATTTCTTTTTTATTTAAATAGATAAAAGTATATTTATGTATGCATACATTGTACAGGCGTATGTTAGAAAAGTAAAGCGAAGTGACTTGAGAAACAAAACAAGCAAAGTAAAAGGATCTCGTTATTGTGGACTTGGAACGTAAGGGTCTTTGAAAAAAAAAAAAAAAAAAGCCATTCGATCGTTTTGATTTGGGATTTTGGATTTCTGGGAAGCCAAAGCCAATTAAAATTAAAATGGATCTAAATATGAACGTGAATGCCCCTCATTCCATGGGCACAACCATTATCGGGGTCAGCTACAACGGCGGTGTCGTCCTCGGCGCTGACTCTCGGACCAGCACTGGTACTATTCTCTCTCTGTCTCTCTCTCTACTGTTAGGGATTTGAATTTCTAAATAATGTTTTTCTTTTTATTGGTTAATGTCTAATTGATTGATTAGGGATGTATGTTGCTAACCGGGCCTCCGACAAAATTACACAGCTCACCGATAATGTCTACCTTTGCCGCTCTGGATCCGTAATTCTTACATTTCTTTTAACTCACCTCCCTCCATTTTTTTCCTTTTATGTGTGTGTATATGTGTGTAGAATTTTTTGTATATTTTTAGATATGATGCTTAAAAATATTGTCATGTTTCCAGGCTGCTGATTCTCAGATTGTTTCCGACTATGTCCGCTATTTCCTTCATCAACATACGTTAGTTCTTTCTTACACATTCTTTCTCTCTCTCTCTCTCTCTCTCCATATATATATATATATTGCCTTCCCATACAAGATTGTTCCCATATGAATCTTTGGCTTATCCTTTATGCTCTTATGTTTATACTTATTCTAATGCAATATGGTGCTTCAACTTCAATGCTAAAATTTCAAGACTCTATTAAATGTTCTGCTTATCGATGAATGCCTTTGTATATTCTAGTCCTTCACCTAGTTGCAATTCCTCCAAAAACCAAGGACTCATCTCATCCCTACACAAGAACCTTGCTATTGCTTACAAATTGTATATTCCTACGGACTCATTAGCTTTAACTTTTTGCACTTTCTATCTACAACTTGCTTTCATCTTTTTGTGTTACATTTATGTCAACAGTGATTCTTGGGTTTTTATTCTACTGGAAGTTTCTATTACCACTCTTCTTGACATTACTTTTCAAACTTCTAGTGTGAGGATTGTCTAACATTTTTTTTCCCATGATGAACAGGATTCAGCTTGGGCAACCTGCAACTGTCAAAGTTGCTGCAAACCTTATCAGACTACTATCCTACAATAACAAGGTTTCAGCTTACCATTTAGAATACTTGCTTGGCAGTTGGCACTTCTCTCAATCTTTGTCCTTTTTCCATTTTTTATACCTTTTTTTTTCTCGATGTTTGCATGGTAGATTTCGTGCCTGTTTGTATATCTCATACCTATCATACAGATTTATGTACACTGTGATACTTAAATCTGCCATCCCTTCAGTTTGTGAGGAATTCATCATCATCAGTTTCTCCCTTCCTAGGATAGTGTTTCTGGCTATAAACCATTTATTTTGGATACTGGAATGCATTTTGATCAGCACTATACCCATAGAAATTATACTTTAGTTTTGCTCTGCATGATCTATATTTCTGGGAGCAAATGATGATATTTTTATCGTTTTACTATAATTCATGTTGTTATGCTTGACTTAGTTTTATCATCTTGTGAGCAGAACATGCTTGAGACTGGCCTTATTGTTGGCGGGTGGGATAAGTATGAAGGTGGTAAAATATATGGAATTCCTCTTGGTGGAACACTGATTGAGCAGCCTTTTGCTATTGGAGGTATGCTATTCTCTTCATCTTTTGACTTTATATATCCTTTCCCTCCAATTCCAGGAATTACACTTGGTGCCTGTTTATGTCTTCTGGTGTGATGTTACTTTAAATTTCTTTTTTAGTTCTTCTGTAAGATGCTATGTGAAAATGGTTGCTAGCATCGTGAGTGTTGTAGGCGATACATTTTCAGACATGCATGTTTTTATACTGAGTTGACATTTATATAGTCTTGTTTAGCATGAGGTTTCCATACTGACTTGTCTTTATATTTCATTGACTGCCCTCTTTCCTGCCTTAGCACACCCTGAAAATTTGGTGTAAGGAGTTTCAAGCAGTCAAGTTACCTTGGGAGTTTTTGCAAAATATAATTGCTCTCATTACTTGAAATTAGTGAGTCATTGGCAAAATATGTAAAGTTCCTTCCATAATTAGTTAACTGCTGAAATTAGGTCTAACTATTTTTTTTTTTTTTCTAATTAGTTGTTTCTCAAAGTTCTAGATCACCTCGTTTCTACCATTGACAACCTAAAATTTTGGGAGTTTTGTTAAAAATATCATGGGGGCCACTAGCAAATGATGCACTGTGTTTGCTGAAAAATGGTTTGATTTGGTTTGACTTGCACTGCACAGGATCTGGTTCCAGTTATCTATATGGGTTTTTTGATCAGGCATGGAAGGCAGGAATGACAAAGGATGAAGCTGAGGTACATTTATTTTTTTTCAACCTTTGAAGAAAGTCTTAATTTTCAACGTTTTATTCTTTCTTTAAACAACTAATATGGATATGATAATTATTTTGCGGAAGAACTCGTTGGTTGGTTGACCATAGCTTTACTCTATAATTGTGTTATGGAATTTCATTGCAGCAACTCGTGGTTAAGGCAGTTGCCCTTGCCATTGCTCGCGATGGTGCAAGTGGTGGTGTTGTTCGCACTGTCATTGTAAGTCTTTTACAGTTGTAAATGAATGATTCTTTGCACATGTAGCATGAATTGAGCGTACAGCATCTAACCTTCCTTTTGTATATTGTGTTGCAGATAAATTCTGAAGGAGTGACGAGGAACTTCTACCCGGGTGACAAACTTCCACTGTGGTACGAGGAATTGGAGCCGCAGAATTCATTACTGGACATACTCAGCACTCCGAGTCCTGAACCAATGAATATTTAATTCAAGGGAATCAGCTTTTAGGTGGTGTTGAGCTGCCCCTGCACTAGATTTATTCTCAATGCAGACTATGTTTTCTTGTCTCTGAAGCAGGATTTTTATTTAGAATGGTCAAGTTGAAAACAAAGATGCATCTGGAACGAGTCAATTGAATAAGTGCAACTTGAAACAGTCAATCTTACTTGCTACATTAGTAGGTCTAGTCTATATGAAACTCTGTCAATTGCTTTTAGTAAACATAAATAGGTCTATTGGTTGGCTGTATTTCTCACCTGTCAACTCGCAAGCAAGCATCCATTTTCTTTTGTCACTCAACTTAGCTATCCATACTATAACAGCAAGCAAGCATCCATTTTCTTTTGTCACTCAACTTAGCTATCCATACTATAACCGTAGTATGGAAGGTTTTCTTTATTGACCACGTGCTCAAGCCATTTCCCCTTACCACAAAAGCATCGGCAATGGGCGTTCACCCTGCAACAGCACACCTGTGCTTAGGAAAGCAAGCAAAATCAAGAGAATACGAGTTCGGGCTATGAATCAGAGATCGCACTAGCCCCATGGATTCTTTAGCCCATGATCTTATAGTGCGCAATAGATTGAGTAGTTATCACAAGATCAGCAGTGTACAGGACAAGTCCTTTTCGTTGGGGTTCCAGAAGGTCTGATCTGAGGCCTCAAGGAATAAGAGAAACTTCCCTTTCTGAAGGAATTGACCCAGATATCACAGTAGATGGATAGATGAAGGAGAAGATTACCGCCCAAGCCATCAAGCAATCAAAGAAGAGTAGCCAACGTCAGGGGTCATACCCGAGTGGACGAGCAGAATTCAAACCTAATTCCAACTAAAAACTAAAGCAGGGGTAAGATAAGAAACTGGCCTGAATAGGAGGAGGTTCCCTATAGACAATTCGTAATACCCTTCTTACTAATAAACTGCTATTCCTCCCATTACGTTAAAGTTACCTCCGACAACAAATGCTGCGCACGTTCAAGCACTAAGCCGTAAAGAAGAAAGAAAGTCCCATCCCGGATACCAAAGTGGGAATATTCCTTTCCCTTGACTACGCTATTTCTCGAACGTGATTCGTTTTGGATGCTTAATTCCGTAGCAAAGCTATTACTCCGAGCTAATGGCTTACTTCTCTAGGAAGGAAATATGCTATGCCAAAATGCTATCCTCTATTTAAATGGAATGAGTTAGTAAACAATGCAATTAGTTAGTAGTAATATCTATTTATTAAATATTATGTTAGAGCTATGAAATAAGGGATAGGGGGCCATTGCTTTAACTTTTTGCGCTGTTTAGCAATGGATTGGAGAATTTCAGGACGGGAATCTTCTTTTGACAATAATATGATAGCTTTGCTTTAACTAAAACATGTTATTTTATTATACAAAATGTATGACAATCACATTTGTTCCAATGGACGAGATGATTAAACAATTGCACCAATATTTACTTAAATACGTGTATGTGCCTTTGCTCATGCATGCGCAATAAAAAGGTAAAAGGGGAAGAGTATAAATTCATTCATTGATGGAAAATGCCATAAATTTAACCATAAATAGTCAGAGATTGTTGCTTTATTTTGATTTTTTTTTTTTTTAAAAGGAAGATGCCCCGAACGGATTTCTTTAAACATTCAAAAAAGTAAATTTATTTATTTAAATTAAATGGCGTACGAAGGCAAGGCAGGGAGCACGTTAGGATTTTGGAGAGATGCGACGTCGAATTCTTAAATATCCAAACTTGCCAGCACCAGGGGATGAGCCTTCAAAAATAAACGGCAAATAACCTGTTGCACTTTTGTATCTTTGCTGAATCTGAACATCACATAACATCAAAATCAGATAGATAGATAGATAGATATCCTTAGAATTAGAGCATTAATAATATAACAATATATGCACCCATCTCTGCCTCTTTCTACATGTGTTAACTTCCAATACTATTCTTGTTGCATAACCCAAATAAATAAATAAGAGATACTATTGTCAGCGGGAAAACATATGAATATGGGTGATCTATTCCAAGAAAATATCAAATTTTATAAGTGAGTATTTTTTTAAAATTATTTTTAAATAAATCTCCCCATAATATAGCTGAACCATATTCTATATGTTGTGGTCTTGTATATATGTATGTATGTATGTATGTATGTAAAACGTAGAGAAGACAACTTACCTCAAGAATGTGTTGGCTGCTTCGGAGCGAGTTTCTTCCAATTACACAAACTGTTCCACCAGAACCGCCACCAGTAATTTTAGCTCCATATAAAGTTCCATCTTCAACTCTAGAAACTTTAGAATGCTGCATTTCCTGCACCAACTGTACCAGTCTTTCTGTCCCGTCAGAGCCTAGTCCACATGCACTATAGCTGTAGTGGCACTGCAAAATTGGTTCGTTTTGAACAACTATCACAATTTACTTTCACATTTCAACTTATATATGTATATGTATATATATATATATATATATTTATAGAAAGAGAATCCAACCCTAGTCAGAAAAATCATTATCCCATCATCTCATTTACTTCATACTGCCATCATTATCTAAAAAAAGATAAATAAATAAATCACCAAATGCGTTTATCAAAGATGAAGTAACTCCATATTAGGGTACATATATTGATTCTTGATATCATATATGTTATATATGGTTCAGCTCCTTTCTTTTTTCTTGTTTTCTTAACAGAGTAGTGTTGTGATAAATTTATAATCTTGATATTAATCATTTATACAGGGATTCAAATTTAAAGGCCTTTTACATCCATTAAAAAATATTTTTCCACCCTGTTTCCTCAAAATCAGTAGTGTAAAATAGATTTTTCTTTCTTTAAAAAACAAAAAAAAAAAAAACCTATCAATTATTTAAAATTAACACACACAGACACACCTATTACAATACCTTTAACATATATTTACCTGATACAACAGCTCTCCAAGTGCCGTAAGTTGCTCATCTGAACTCTCAGATGTCAGCAGTGCCTTAAAGGCCTACACATAAACTTACAAGAATAATTAGAAAGGCAGTGATCAGGGAAAGCAAGCAAATTATTACGAAAGAAATGCACATGTCTGCATCTGTCTCGGGTAAATTGGAAAAAAAAATGATCTTTATTCTTAACTGAGAAAATCAAGAAAATTCGGTGAAGTTACTTTGATCCACGAAGAAGAAGTAATCAGTTTTATCACAACAAAAAGAATATACATAACCCAAAAGTTCGTTAATTGGATGCTAAATAGTAACCGTTGGTAATCAAGAACTAAATCAAGGCTCAGCAGCCTTAATGTACTCCAGGATAGAGTTCTTTAGAAAGGTTAAAAGATGGAAAGACTAGGAGGGAAAAAAGGTTTGAAGATAACTTGCAAGGATAATTTAAAGAGGGCCTTAAGGATGTAGATGTAATAACGAAATGGATATACAATAACATCAGCTAGAGCAAGTATACGACCAATACATCCAAATATTCCTTGTGAAGAACACGTCAATTTTGCAGGGTAGAAGAAAAATATATATGATAAAGAGTGATTAGAAAATTTTAACTTGCAGTCGAGTTTAGTTTTATATTGAATGACAACGGATATGTCAAAATTTAAATGAAAGCAAATCTTTGATAATTGGCATGCAAATTCAATCTGTTTGTAATCCAATAAGCTGCCAGATCAAAAAACAAACCTTGACCCTGAAATTTTCATATACAGGATGCTTAGCAGCAGCTGTCACTCCATATGTTCGTTTCTTATCAATTACTGTAACTGTATCACCATGATCAGCATATTTCTCCAAAAATGTCCCACCAAGCATTGATTCAGGAAGTAGGTTGGCATAAAGAGCTTCGTATCTGTAGCACAAGACCAAATAAAAAAAAAGAATACCACCAGAATAAAGACACCAATCCTCATTGGTTCAAACTAAAGCAAGAGTAATCCAAAAAAATTGATTCACCACCACTGAATTAGCTAAGCTAGTAACATCTAGAAAAGATCAAAAGACAAAGCCCCATAAAAGACCATTACCTGTGAGGTGACAAGTTGCATAAATAATCTAATGAAGCTTCAGCTTCGAGTAATTCTAGTCCATCACTGTCCAATTCATCAGGAGATACCCCATTAGCAGTTGACAGGGATTGAGACAATCTAGAAGATGCTATAGCTTTTATCATCTCTCGACCCATAAAGGCTCCTATTCTAACAGATCCATAGTCCGCACCTCCAACACTGCACATTGAAAAATCCATCAAATAAGAAATGGGAATTTCTGTAGCCAGGGAAAGGTCAATCCAAAGTAACTATTAAATGCAAAAGAGTAAGCAATGTTTCAAAGATCATAAATAACTAGAAGGTATTCAATTTTATGCATGTTTTAGAGTTAAATATGAAAACAAACAGACATTAAATTATATTTCTGTTAATATAGTCAAATTTTCTAATTTTACAATCCAAACACTGAATAACGCAAGCAAGTTCAACTTAGCATAATTATCCAAGAAAACAAGCATGCATCATAAACAACGTCCATTCCTACAACAGGCTAACCAAAATAATAATAATAATGATGATGATGGGCCCAGTACCTGTGCCGTATTCCTGAATCAATTCCCCAAAATCGGATATGACTGGGAATTGCTACAAGACCAACTATCTCAGCAGGCTGCATAATACAACCATTGATTTTGAATATAAGTTAACCAGCGAAACTTCGTCTGCAAAGATTTACTCTGCAGAAGTAATGTTGCTTACCTGACAAACCATTGCCAGTAGTTTATTCGCCTCACCACATGCTGAAGTCATTTGGTCCATTACACCACATGGGGCTCCTACAATGTGATTCTCCACCTAATAAACAACTTAAAGGAATAAGCAAAGCAATATTGATGCTCGAAACATGCCTGTTGAATGTAAGAAAATATTAATGTTATACCTTTTGACAGAGCAGGGCAAGATCTCTTGGACTGATGCTTAATCCTACAAAGCATTGTATAAGATGGTCTAAATAAGTTCTCACTCCAAAATAAAGACGAACTTTATCTGTATGTAAATGGTCTAACACTAGGAGAGCTGCTTTTTATATGACCTAAACATAAAAACAGAAAACCATCAAATGTTCAAAATATTTCACTAATTCAATCAAAAATAGTGCACGAAATAGGAATAAAAAAGATCCAATTGAACATTTAATATTATGAAGCATTGGTAATAAAAAATTCTACTTTCTTATAATAGCCTTCTACTCTTCAAAGATTTAAATGCTTCTCAAGTTATGTTTTCTAGCAGATGGCTGCTTTCATAAAGACTTCATCCACTTATCTCTATGTAGTTTTAGTCCTCACTATGTCTCAAATACAAAGTATAACCATTAAAAAAAAAATACTGTTTTTCAACTAAAATGACAACCAGTTTTGTTATGTATAGAAACAAGACTGAAGAAATGTTATAAACATCAAAGTAGTCGTACATGGGAAATGAGAATTTTAGAAATACCATGAGCAGCTGCTATAGCTGACATGCTAGCAACTTCCACAGAGGCGGAAGAAGATACACCTTTTCCTTCTGGGACTGCAGAAGAAACCTGTATGAGGCTGAAAGTAATTATCTAAAGGATATGTGACAATACAACAGAGAGATATCCGAATTTATCAGATTCAGTAACTTGTAGTATTAATTTCAATGTTGAAACAGCACCAATTCACACTTTCATGGATCAACATGCTTAAAACTTTAGAAGCAAAGTGACATGTAATCTATAATGTGATATGATTAAAGACAATACTTAAGCAGCCCTCATCAATAGCCAATTCAAAATCAGACCTAAAATTAAGCTTACTTCTCTCCCCATTATACAAGCAGAATGTCCGCCATAATGTATTTTTTTTCCACTGAACTCATAGTACAATTTTATAGATTTCAAGTAAACTAAATTAAATGCTGTATGTAAGAAGCCCTGTCAAACATAAATCAAACTAAGAAAAGATATAGAAAATCGAGAAACAAAAGAAAGAAAAGGTGGAAGCAGCAGCACATGAGATAAGGGGTTGATATCAATTCCACAATAGTATAAACAATAAATAACACTTACAAGCATGCTGATACTATCTTCAAAGCGTACACCTAATTCTTTCATCAAAACCAAGATTGTCCCAGCAACATATGCTGCCCACCTGATGTTTGAAACACATAATTAGTGTATAGAGTAACAAAGGAGGAAAATCATGCATGGGAAAGGACCCACTTTTGGGACGGATCTTGTGCAAAGTATTTCTTGGCCTTTTCATATGAAATTGGTTGTTCTCCTTCCATAAAGTCAGATAAATCCATGTCAAAAGTTGGGCCACGGTTGCTTAATTCTGAACCATATGATACCTGTTACAACATTGGAGCTTAAAATGGATTTCGGAAAATGCAACAAGTAGGTCATTTCTATCTAAAAATACATGTATATTAATTTTCTTTTCCAATAAGAGCTTTGTTTGATTAGAATTTAAGCCTAATGTGGAAATTTTCAGCACAAAATTTGCTGTCAATTTTGAAGGAACATAGCATCATCATTCCCTTAGAAAACAAGAAAATTTTGCAATCTACATTAGTGAGAAAAAGCTAACGATATATACAATTTGCAAAACAGGCATCGGTCCTTGTCCTTTAGCATTCTGCCGTGCAAGTGCATGCTTCCAGAGCCTGTGTTTACTTGGATGATTCCTCTGCACAGCTACATGGCAGGCTTCTCTTATAGGCATCTGTCGGAGTAGAAATGATTGGTTAAGGGGAAAAAGTTCGGATTAATTCCATTGAGATACATTAATAAATCATTCTGAAGGTACTAAATTTTTAATGCATATGAAATTTAACTTAAAGAGAAGGGAAATGGAAAAAAAGGAAAGCAACAAACAGAAATTCTACAGAATTGTACACATATGAGAGTAACAGAAAGAAAAAACCAAACCTGCAATACTAGGCTGCCTGAGTAGTCTGCAATGCCTCCCATAACATCTAACCTTCCTGGTGCCCTTGTCACAAAGATGTCCTCCTGAAAAAAAATAACCCAAAGTAATCAACTTATTATAAACAGGACAGTTGATAGAAAAAACAGTCACTTAGCCTAAAATATATTTATCAGCAGGCCTTTCACACTGAAAAGATTCAAACAAGCAACTATTTATGTCCATCCAGTGCCAATGTAATGCATTTTAATAGAATGATGATTGCTCAATCGCATGAAAAATTTACCATATAGGTTAAAAAGATGCAACTGCATTATAGCATGACTATACAACTATAGATTAAATTTTCACTCATGCTCAGAAAAATTATATAAGTATTATATCATTTAACTCATCAATGGAGATAGTTGCCAAGGTCAAGTGGTGTTGCTCTAGATCTATTGCTAATTGGTTTTAGGTTGAATGCTTAAAATAGTTTTAGAGCCTAGGCGTTTGGTAGACCACCGCTTGTGAGGTTGCCCACATGTAGGCCTTTGTAGAGTTACATGTAAGAGGAGTGTTAGGCGACGATATCCCACATTTATTAGTCTTGGTTGTTCCATGGTTTCATACCCAAGTTGTGTTTTCTCAACTACTACCAATTGGTTTTAGATTGAATTCCTGACAATAATAATTGATTTTTTTTTAATTGTAAAAAGAAAAAGTTTTTGTTAGAATGAGCATAACCTCCCAGTTAAAAAGGCCAGCAGCAGCCTTACGTTCACGCATCTGACGCTTCTCGTTATTCTTTTCAGAAACAGAAACATTGTTAAGTTCTACCAAGCAATTTAAGAAACTCAATGTATCGGAAAGACCTTGAAGATCTCCATGAAGAATTTCAAAGTCTTCAGTGCATCTAGAAAAGAAATGGAAATGTGTCAAAAAAATAACATAATTGATCCATCATTATCATCATCGATTAAGATAGATAAAACTCACAAATCCTTAACCACGTTGCTCTCGCTCATCTGAGAAGTTGGTGATCCAGTAGTTAGACCAAGTTCATTTTCAGCATTTGTATACCATTCAGGAATACTGACATCTCTGCCAGGGACCCTTTGCAGTTGATACCCAAGAATTATGGCATCACGTAACCTTCTAGCACCACTTAACTATATAAGGTAATAAATGAATCAGTTAGCATTTGAAGGAAACAAAACTTTTTTGTTTTTTTTAATTATCAGTGCAAATGACTATGCTAAGCAGCAGCTTTTAAAACCTGCAGTAACTTATCCATCAATGCACATATCTATCTGCGTTCTGCAATAACATCACTCAGCTGTTCAAGAGTATGCAAATTCCCATTATAAGGCAATCTCAGGCCAGAAGAACTGCCTTCATTTTCAAGGTGATTTGATTTTGGCTAATTTTATTAGAAGCATTATAAGCTTAACTTAAATCACCATAAAACAATATCCCTTCTGACATGAATGCATGATCCTGAAATAGATTTCTCCTTTAAAACAATATAATAAAGAAAAACATCTCAACTTGCAGATTATAAATTTCTTACGTTTGACTATTCCTCCAATGTATAAACAACTTCAAATCAAAATCATCAAGCCCATACATGAAGCCAATACACCACCTGATAAGCCTAATATATTCTACAAATATCACTACAGAAGCCATAGTTATAGACGCTTATAAAAGAGCAGAACTTTGCTCCTTGGTTAGGAATTGGTGTAACATATTTCCAAGACACATAAGTAGGATGTTTCCATCTTAGGTTACATCAACAAGATTCAGAGTTCCAAGTAACAACACTAAATGCAACAGTTCTGATGTACCTTATCTGAAGCATAATTCTTGCCAATAGCTGTCTCCTGCAAGATGTGAGCTACCACCTAGATTTTTAACACAATATCAGCATGTTATCAATAAAAAAATTAAAGTACATCAGAGATGCTAGAACATAAAACTGACAAGAAATCCTATTGCATACTTAAACAAACCTGATTTCTTCTTTGAGCACTACGTAAAATACCTCAAATTCACCTTTTAACAACCAACACAACTAAAATAATGAATAAAAGATAAAAGGATTTCTATTTCCAAAAAGTCAATATATCTATAATTATGCAAAATATTCAGTAAGTCATAATTTTTTCAACTTTCATATCACCACTCAATCATGTGTATGTGAGTAGTACCTATTAATATTATTGATAAGCTAAAAAGCATATTTATATGCACTGATCTTGTTTATAATTACATAACTCAAACTATTCAAATGCATATGCAAAAAGTTTAGAAAGTTACTAGAACTCAAGATATGGTAAAGATACCTCGCCACCATTAATGCCTCCCTCGTAGCATGGTTTTAAACTGATTGCACGTTCAAGATAGGGTTTCCAATGACCCGTGAGTAAGTCTCTCCTAATCATCTCAACACCACTTTGATAAAACTGTATAGAAGATAATGATATCTTAGACCAATAATTGATTATTTGTTTTCTATATTCAAAACTGTTGATAATAAATAAGGATATGAAAAAGAAGATATGATTGAAACGAAGAAAGTAGATGAATAGAAGGGCACCTCAAGCATATTTCTTAAGAAAGGTTCTTCATTGAAGTAATCTCTTCGAACAAAGACAAAAGGCAATTTATACGCCAAGGCTTCACTAACAGTACCATATCCAATTTTTCCTGAAACAATGGAGATCCTATTGAATATTACTTCTCACTCATCTAATACAGTTTTGCATCAAGAAAAGTTTCAAACTAACCAAGCATACAGTCAGATGCTGCTATAAGGTCAGGCGTATATGCATCTTTTGGAAGCTTTACAAAATTAGGTGGAAGCTCCTGGGTATCAGAAGCACCACAAACCTGGATAAAAAAAAAAGAAAAAAAACAATATTCGAGATTGACACATAATGCCAAACAGCATGATTATGTAAGAGAAACCCATAGGGACAATTGCATGTGCTATAAAAGATACCAGGCACATCCAACCAGAAGGTAAGTAATCTTCCCTCAACTTCCACCCTGCAGGCTGCATGTAAGCAACCAAGTGATTAACAGCACTTTAAAATGGATAAATAGATTAAAATCCTACTAAAACTATGGAATTGTCTAGCCGATCAACTTAACAGCACAAATCCAAACTAAACTTTAGATATTTTACCAGGGAATATCTTGCCAAATATAAATGACGCAAAAAAATATGGAACTTCAGAAAATTGTTGTCTGTTGACGCATCAAAAGTCATTCAAAATGGCATACAATACATTAATACATTTCACTTTTTACTCTTGTTTTACATGATAAATGCGATCTATGTCAATTGATGGTTCAGATAATAGATAAACTATCAAGATAGTATACTCAACAAGCGAACAACAAGCAACATATGCTCATCTGTTAAAGTCTACGCACAATTGATCAATATTTGAACAGTTACCAGCTACTTTAGCAATCTGTTCTGGAAATGATCATTAACAAACAATAATCCATGTTTATGGACATCCGATACAGGATCTCACCGGCAAAGTCATAATAAAAGAATGATGAAGAAATACTATAGAAAAGGGGAAAGCCAATAGACATTTAAACCAAATGATCCAAATAAAACTGAAACAGAAAAAAACCTTATGATCAGGACAATCTTCAATAGATAAGGTAAATTACCTGTCCACCAAAATTGAGAATAACTAGCTTCACATCCTCGCCAATTCCAAGTTCCTTTCTCACCTAAAGCCAACAGGAAGAGTTAAAGAGCAATAATTGAAAAACATAGGGCAAGATGTAAATTAAATAATGTAAAAGGTTTAGTTACAGCCTTGTTCCAACCTCCTTGCGAGATTTATGCAACCTCCTTACAACAAGAGGTACATCAATGACATCACGGAAAGCAGGCACTGTGAAAACAAAGGATATTCAGATACCAATAATAGACTTCAAAAAATTTATAATCAACAATGAAAACATAGAAAATGATGCTTGTGTACATACTTGGGCAGTATCCCGGGAGACGGATGAGAAACTCGCAATGTGAATAATCCTCGGCTATCTGCATCAAAATTTGAAAGATAGCATAATGACAAACATTGCAATAAGTAACACAGAAATTTCACAATTGGACGCTTTTGTCTGGAAATAACCACTTCAAACGATCACTGAGCCTCACATGTTTTAAAGGTGTGATTGAACTAAAAGCAATCAACTATATGCAAATATGGTACGCAAACAAAATATGGCATCTTTTGGTTATGTGATTTTGCTAACAACTTTCACTGGATACTAATTGCTTACCAGGCATATATTTATGCAGAACTAAAGCCAAATAATTTCAGTGGAAAAACACACCTAATTAACAACTAAATGTACCTCCTCATTACAGAACAAGGAAGAAAGCAGAAAGCCCCAGTCATAGAGTATATGAATCAAACAAATGGAAGACATATATCACCTGCCAAACTATTGAACGATGATGATATCCAGCAGCCATCACATACTCAGCATAAATGAAGTCCCAACTGCAACCACACAAGGATATGGATCAAAAACTTTCAGGTTAGTTTTAAATTTCAGAGTTTTCAGAAAGGTTTGATACTGGAAACAGAATCAGGGATGTAGGGTTAAGAACAGATTAAATTCTTATAAAGTGCAATTCTTCCTCGAACAGGTGGTCAGGATAGTAAGTTACCTGAAGTTGGTAACACAGACTGAGCGAATTCCTGCTTCAGCAGCTGCTCGGCATGCAACTGGAACAACATCTGAAACCTGTTCTCATTCATAGCAAACTTTGTTTTAATTTGGAAGGTGTTTGAAATATTAGCCATCAGGATACACAATTCTAAGTCTTTTTTCCCCTTTTTTTTAATTATTAAAATAGTTATATGAAAGGTTCAAAGTCCCAATTTGATTCAAACACTTAAATGAAGGAACATCAGAGTACAAACCACTAAGTCAGCTTTGATGGAGTTGAGCCACTCTATTTCCGTTGCCAAAATAGAATCCCGAGGTTGGACAGCTGTTTCAGAATACTAAATTTAAGAGAGAGAGAGAGAATGAGAAATATTACAAAAATCCAACTTAAAACAGTGGAAACAATCGGGGGAAAGCAATAATAGGATATGTAAATATAAATATGTTAATATGGTAAAACGTTTCAGATGTTAGGAATATGACAATGTTGTGTGAAAATAGAAAAGTAAAAACTTCTAAAAAAGGGGTTTGAAATACCTTCTGCAGGGAGGCAAGACGATCCACGGTCAATGCATCTGCCTGAACTGCTCCACAGTCTAAAACTAGCTGATAATGTCATACAGAGAAATATGGTTTAGTATAACAGAGGCGAACATAATTTTGCAGAGCAGATAAAGACAATTGTTGAAGGAGTTCTTTGATCCGTAATAGCAATATATTGACCAGTATCATATTTAATTAATTAAAGAAAAAGAAAAAGAGGTACGATAAAGGAGAAAACCTTGCGAAGGAAAAGGCGAGGGGACTGGATTTCAGAGGTGAAAACAAAGTCAGGCGCACCGGTGACGACGTGCACATCATGTCCGGCCGCAATCAGATGTCGAACAACCTACAACAAAATCAATTGACAGCGATGAGCATCAGAGTAGATCAAGGTTTTTGACTTATTTGAAGGAAGGAATTAAGGAGAAAAGAAAAGAAAAACCTCAACAACACGAGTGGCGTGCCCGAAGCCATGGCCGGTGACATAATAGGCAAAGACGAGGTGATTGATAGACGCACACTCTCCTCCGTCCCCTTCAATCCTCATATCTAACTCTTTGTTTTCTTTCTTTCTTTCTAAATTATTTTGATCAATTGTCAAGGGAAGTTTGCTTCAATTTATTACCGAGAGTAGAGAGTAGAGACGCAAGCAAGGAAACAAACAAACACACAAACAAACAAACCAGATAGAGATGATGATGTAAATTAATCAATTAATTAATAATAAAATAAATAAAAAATTAAAGATGACAACGAAAAGACTCCCACACGTTTAATACTTTCACCAATTTTTTTGGAATTTGAGATTTGATAAGGTAAGCTATCCCCAAAAAAAAAAAAAAAAAGAGATTTGATTAGGTAAGGTATATCCTTTTGATGATTTTTTTTTTCCGCTTTCCCAACTTTTTACCTTACTTAGACAGACTACATTTAAATGTCAATTTTCCTTTTAGCATTTATAATATATCTGTTAAAATCATCAAAGAATTTTAAATTTGAAGCAAAATTTTAATTATTATTATTATTATTATTATTATTATTATTGAATAACAGAGTGAAAGAAAAAAAAACACAGTTTGAACTTGGAATTGAGCGCTGGTACAGCCATACTCCCGATCGGGTTGGGCTCAATCCATTCCAATGTTCCTTTAATTTCTCAAACTCCGGATTGGCACGGGTCTCCATCTATTCGGTTCCTTTGTCCTCTCACCTTTAGTTTTACCTTAGCGGGTGGTCTCAGAGTGATCATTTTATGGTAATTACTGTAATAGGTCGCTGCCCCGCAACGCAAACCCAACTTATCGAAACAAACGTTATCCAATTTTGTATTCTTTTTTCTGTTTTTGACATATTGTCCCCTTGCTTGCTTCCTGTGTATTTATCGTGAATTTCTAATCTATAGCAAAGAAAGAACAAAACATTTCATTTTCTTTAATTTTATGTATAATAGTTGTTGGTTAGTCATGTACATAATTAGTATATTTGATCTTTAAAATTACATTACATTATGAAAATTAATTAACAAAAAGAAACGGAATTGACCGACTGGTATTTAAATTAGGGTTTATGTGATGAAGGATGGAAAAGCTCTCTTTACAAAATTTAACTTTGACTGGAGAAGCGAAAAACTTGTCATTTTGCTTGCATTGCAATTGAATCTACATCGCCAAATCCTATCCTTAGTTAGTAGAATCCAATGTCTATAACATTATTAAAATAAAACTCACCAACTTCTCATTTCAATTTTCATTGCCATTCCACTTAATTAAAATCGGTGAATGATGAGATCATATAAATTATTTCAACCAAAAATATAGGAGTGTGTGTTAGAGTTTGCACTTTTTGCACCCTCTGAACTGCTAAAGTTTCACTTTATTAAACACAAGACTCTAAAAAACATTCAAATTAAAAACACTTAACCTCGACCAGAGCCCACAAAAAATGTCAAGTTGCATTCATATACCATTAGTCAGAATCCACAATCCCTGCAGCAGAACCTTATTGCCGAATGCTGATATATTACAGATGACAATTTATCTTTGCATAACAAATTTCATCCACCATGAAATGAAATCTGCAAAAATTTCTCCAAAGAAAGATTATGGTATCATCAAAACCAGCATTCAGGGTCTTCCTTGCCGATGACATCTGTATGTGCAAGCAAATGTCATTTGGAAAGACAAATCAAGGTGTTCTACATTTACAACGTAATTTGGAAGGACAAATCAAGATGACCAACTATCGTATTCTGTGAATCTTCTAAGAACCTTATAGTACAAAATCAAGTCTTATGGCAAGTCAACCAATTTTTTACCAAGTAAATGGAGTATACATGTTCTGATGGCACTGTGACACCAAACAGTGCTGTTGCTGCTGCCAGAGCCCAAATGGTTCAGCTCCTTCCACCATTTGACCATCCTTGAAAGCTTTCCCTCCAATGTCTCTAGCACTGTTATCGTCTGTATCCATCATTTCACCCTCCACTTCTTCTGCTTCCATTGGCTGCAACGGCAAGGGGGCTACGATTCCTGTCTCTGCTCCGGAGGCCAATAGAAGCTGAGGTGCAACCCAGGGAACAACAGCCAAGCAGTCATTCAGATCTCCAGTGCTTCCATTATCTGTTGCTTTATCCTTCATTGATTTCACTGCCCATGAATCCTGAGGCCAATATAAAAGATCTGCCAACAAGAATATTAATTTAATAATATATATATATATATGTATGTGTGTATATATGTTTAATGCAAAAGGAACACCCATTCAATAGGAAAAAAAGAAAAAAAAAAACATCTAGAAAAACAGAACAAGTGCCCTGGTCGTGGGATAATAAATTCATCAAATGCATCTTCCAATTTTACATATTCAACTAACACAAAGCATGGATCTTCTGTGTAATTCTCTGCCGATAGGAAGTGTGAACAAAAGGGTTGAAGTTGTATCAAATAGTAGCAGGATTACTCTATCGCCCAAATTATTGACATCCTTAGCTGGAGCCAAATTGAACATATAAAGCATCCAAAGTTGCAAAAAGGGCATTAAATACAAAGACCAAAAACTAAAAGCCTACTTTTCTTCAGATAACCCAAAAGCTTCAATATTCAAGCTGCAAAACATATTTATACGTCATATAACCTAAGTGCTTGGATAAATTGGTAACGTGATACATCTTTGCTAAATACAAAACACAAGAAAAACTAGTGAAGAAAGCATTTGACTCAAACAAACTTCGTGATGACAACAATCTAATACAAAAGGGTGCAGTAAAGTTTATTTTTCAAGCAAATTGAAACCTTGTTGTAATATTAATTAGTTTTAGTAGAACAAAATGTTAATAAGCTAGGTTCCCATATTCCTTAAAAGCAACACAACTGTAGCATGAATCGCCTATATGTTAAAGGATTACATTCCTTGTCAAAAGACTTCAACATATTATCCATTAGGATGCTATAATTTAATTATTATGTTTCATTTTTCTTCTTACTCGGCTGTGCCCTAACCATTTCTGTTTCCTTTCTTACAGGAAATAGCAACACATTAGAAAACTGATACCTGCCTCTATGTCGAAATCTACTGTAGCCAATCACTAATATGAATAATCCTGGATTCAAGGTGCAAGGAAGGGAAGATTAGCTTCTTCTATAATTCATGGAGGAAAAAAAGGGGGGGCGGGAGGGGGAGGAACTATTTGTATATAGGAAAGTGAATGATAGGCATTCGGGAAAGAAAAAAAAAAGTTTGAACGCTGGAGATAATTTAAGAAGAGTGTGGAGAGTAAGGTACGCAGCACCTACCCTTTAAACCTGGAAAGAAGTCAGAATTGATGATGATGGAGACGTCTGGTGAAGTAGGAGATTTGAAAAATGGGGTGCTGGAAGGATTGTAGAGCATGATAGCCCTCTCTGTCTCTTGGGAATGCAGTGTAATTGTTTTAGCTATAAATGATTGGGCATTACTCCTGGCGGCTGGAGTTGGAAAGGGCCTCTGTTGATGTTGTTCCAGTTGCAGAGGAAGCCTAGCACTGGGGTCCTCCTCCATGTCCATGGTTGATAGAAAGTCACCACCACCCTTTGTCAAACATAAAAAGGAAAAGAGGAATTATTGAGAAATATAGCATTAATCATGGAGATTTGTTTTGTTTTGTCTGTGTCAGAACGCAGAACAAAGAGCAATGGATAGAAAACAAAAATCAAAGATAAGCAAATCCAACCACTGAAATAAGGCAATTATCAGAATCACTAAATGTAAATGCAAATGTAAATGATAAAGACGAGCTCACAGTCACAGTCATAAATAATGATTAATCATTCATCCATGCCCATGGGAAGAACGGACGGAAGGTAACTAATTCCAGACTTCGAGGATATCAATAAATGTAAAAACAAAGAATAAATTTGTACATAAATGTGAACGGAAAGAATATTAGCAGAAAATAAATAGAATGGGATGGGATCAATGATTAATTAATTAATTAATTAAAGAAAAAATGGGAAAACTCACCACTCTAATAGATTTTCGGGAGCGAGACCCATAAGAGAAATCATCATCAACATCGTGAAAGCCCTTCCGCTTCATGGAAAAATCTATAAGGAATTGTTACTATTATTAGTATTATTAGGAGGAGCGGAGTACTGCTATTTTCTTCTTCGTTCTAGAAAGTAACACGCTATCATGGGAAAATATATAAAAGTAAAATGAATATAAAATTATTATAAATATAATTTTTTTTAAAAATAATTATTAAAATTATTAATAAAAATTTTATAATTATTTTTTTATTTTTTCATTTGGCACTCCGGAATTGACCTTCCCTCTTCATATTTATATATTTATATATATTAAAAATAATATTTATAAATAATTAAAAATTAAAAAATATTTTATATTAAATCTTTAATTGTTACTTAAAAATAATAAAATTAAAAATATTTTTTATATTAAATCTTTAAGTATTATTTAAAAATAATAAAAATTAAAAAATAGTTTATAATAAATATCAAATTATTTTTTAAAAATTAAAAATATATATTATATATAATAGTAATTCAAAATTTAATATAAAATATTTTTATTATTTTTAAATAATAATTTTATTATATATAATATATTATTATAATATAAATGATATATAATTATAATATATATTATATATAATATCCTTTATACATTATATAAAATATATAATCATATGTTATATATATTATTTAAAAAATAATAAAAATTAAAAGATATTTTATATTAAATTTTAAATTATTTTTAAAATTTAAAATAATATATATTGTATAAAATAAAATAATATATATTATATAAAATGTATACAATATGTGTGGGAAGTCTACTCCTTTAATGCAAACAGTTATTTTTTCTTGTTTTCAATTATTGTTTTTGCTTTCACCTCATTTCAATAATTATCAACGTATTTACTTTTTTAAAATTTTCCCCGCTACATTTGCTCTTCTCTTCTTTACCTGGCTTTTGCTTTTGCGTCTTTAATAATAATAATAACTAGCGTCATGCCGAGATTATAATTATTTTATAAATTTAATTATTATTAATTAAAAATTAGATTTTATTAATAAATATATATTTAAAATCAGATATATATTTTAATTGATTTAAAATTATCAAATAAATTTATTATTTTAAATACATCATTTAAAAATAAAATAATTAATGATATTTTTAAAATTTTAAAATTTTTATTAAATAATATTTATTTATTTAAATTTGATATAGATTTTAAATCAACCCATAAGTCAAAGTATGAATTAATCATTTTAAATATATTATTTAAAAATAAAATTAAAATAATTATTAAAATAAATATTTTTAAAGTTTTTTCATTGGTCGGCTCGAGGATCAATCTTAAACTTATCTTTAAGTTAACACATGAATTAATACCTTTAAATAAAATTTTAAAATTAAAATAAAAATAATTAATAAAATCAAATTTTATTTTATTTTTTAGCAGATTTGGTATAAATTCTAAATTGATCAGTGAGTTAATGTGCAAACCAACTCTCTAAATATGTCATTCAAAAATAAAATAAAAATAATTAATTAAGATAAAAATTTTAAATTTTTTTACTAAAATAGTTGGGTACGTATCTTAAATTAAGCCATAACTTAATCTATAAATTAACACTTTAAATACATCATCTAAAAACTAAATAAAAATATTAATTAATAAAATAATTTTGTTATGTATATGTCATAAAATAATTTTATGAATTTAAGATTTAATATAAAATATTTAAATATTTTATTATTTTTAAATAATATTTTCAACATATATAATTTATATAATTTATATATAATATATATTGATGGAGGATCGATTCTTGACCTCGAGAACTGACCCTTACTGTTTGTTTTTTAAGGATAAAAATAACAATAAATAAATAAAAATAAAAATAAAATAATAATTACAGTCTTTTTATTAATAATTTTAATAATTAATATTTTTTTAAATTATTTTTTTTGAATTTTATTTTTTTTAATAATTACCAATTTATTTTTTAAAAATTTTACTATTTTCTTTTTTAAAATTTTTTTTAATTTTATTGTTTTATAATAATTATTAATTTATTTTTTAAAATTTTTAAATAATTAAATAAAAATAATTTTAAAAATTCAAATAATATCTTTTAAATCTTAAAATTCAAAAATAATAAATTGTCATAGACCCGTTCCCTCTCTGCCCCTGTTTTTGCTTTGGCTTTTTGTTGGACCGATGGGCTGGAACCCTGGAGGCCTGAGTCTATTTTTACTTTAAATTTTCTCTTCGGTTACACAAGAAGTATTCTTCTTCTTTGGCAATTACATTACCAGTGTCCAGTCCTAAGATCATAAGATAAAGTTACGGATGCACAAGTGAGACTGATGGCAGTTCTGTTATTTTGAGGAAACTCAGGTGCGATAAGGCTTATTTTATTATCCACATACATATAAACAGACATACATAACGGTGGCTTAAATTGAATTTTGAAATGGGGCTTTACATTTAGTTTTAGTTTTAGATATTGCACGCAGAAAACCGATAATAACAAGGAATTGATTTATACACACACAGTCCTTGAACCTTGTGTTGTGTGCTACCATTGAATTAAGAATGGCGAATTGCACGGCGATACCGCCCTCCGTTCTCAATTTCCCAAAGATTATTGTGACGCCGCCAGCTGCAGCAGTGAGTTCAAGGACCATCGGACTCTTCTTCAAACCCCTGCATTGTGCACCTCCCCGCCAACTCCAACAACAGCAAGAGCAAGAGCAAGAGGTTAGCTCATTCTCATCCACTCTCTGCTTTCCTCACTCAATTAATTCTCTTCTGTATGCCTTTGCCTTTGCCTTGCATCTTAATTCGAATTTGTTTAACTACTCATTTGCTTCGTCAAACCAACTGTTTAATACTAATTCCCTCTTTCCAGTGATATCTAAATTTCTCAATTAATTTGGTTTCTTTTATTGTTTTCCCAACCGGGTCTGGTCTGGGCTCATTTTTTCTCTCTTCGTAGTCATACTCAGCTCCACTTGTATTCAAGGTTGATGCAGGTATCATGTGTGAACCTTGTAATGGTAAAGGATGGCTGCTCTGTGATTTTTGTAAGGGACAAAAAACAAATGTCAAAGCCGAAAACAAGCGGATCTATCGTCGATGCCCATCTTGTAGAGCTGTATGCATTCCTAATTAATTTCTAATCCACCAAATTCCTTTTTCTTTACCTATCTATCGGTTTATGATTCTGCCGGTTCTTATTTTTTACCACATAGACGAGATAGGACACATAGGCACAGCTGATTTAACTGCTTCCATGGAATGAATGATATATGGCTTGGTTTAAATATCATTTCCGAAAGAAAAACCAATGTAGGTCGCATATAGTCACAACAAGTAGGCTTATGCATTGTAAGGTATAAGAATGGTTTAGCTAGGGCATGATTCGTCTTCTACAGCAAAACAATTAGAGAAAACAAAATTTTTAGCTCTCATTCAATGTTGTTTTCTCTGCCTAAAATCATTCGTCCCTAACCCATATATATATATATATATATATATATATCCCTTGTTGGCCCTAGTCTTCTATTACTTTGTAGTGGATGCCAGAGTTCAGTATACCCCATGTTGCATTCCAAATTACAAGTTACTCTGGATCCATCTCATGCAAACTGATGATATCAATAACTAAAACCCCTCATTCCTCATTTAAAATTGCAACGCAGATTGGTTATCTGTTGTGTTCAAAATGCAAAGTCTTCAAATGTGTCACCTTCCCAAACAGTAGCGACGGTGAAGAGCTGACCTTCTGAGCACACCTTGCTGTTTTATTTTTTTGGCCAAAAACCTTGCTGCTTTATTCATCAAAGACTGCAGAGAAAGCCTGCAACTAGTGTGCTTGTGGAGTTGTTCTCAATCTTTTTAGGGGAGATTAATTTCAGGTTCCTCCTTGTCCTTCTTTGTATGTTCTTAATCCCTCAAGAAGAAATTCTTTGAGAGGTATCTATTATTTTGCATTACCATGAGCTCTGAAACTTTGTAGATGGTTGACAGTTGTACTTCCTTGTCGATAGGATAAAGGAGTTGATTTAATGTTCCTCACAGTCAGAGAATAATGGTGTTAAGTCTTGAAAGGTTTTTAGAATGTGTTTTTAAGTTAATTGAAGGATAATCTTTGAATTGGCTGGTTGGGTGGTTGTCAGTAGCCGAGAACCAAAGAATAGATGCTTATCTTGCAACTACACCACAGTGTTGACAGTGATTCTCGCATATATTTCAGAATAGAATGTGATAGCAGGCACTGATGATGGCCACTTTGTACTCAATGTGTTAGCAAATGCATATCAAATTACAAGTTAGATAAGTAACTAGAATGATTCTGAAGATGGTTGTACCCATATAATGTTCTGGTTTTAAAACAAGTTATTCAGTTCTGTGAGAACAAGAAAATGAGCACTATGTTGGCAAACAACCTTGTGGGCACTCGGCAGTTTTCACTTTATTTTCTTTATGTAATCTGCAAAGTGTTGGTATTCTTTGTCATCTGTCAAATTCCAAAAAGTTATATTTTGTTGAAAAAGTTGCTTTAACTTGGAAACCTTACCTCGTATTTCTAGCCTGGACTTAGTTATTACATCCACATTGTGGTTTTTCTTACTTTGTAAAAAACTGAGATGAGTTTTAATCCGCTGATATGCCACGGCAGTACCACTAATGAACTTAAAACGAAAAGAAAATTAACACATTATCATAAAAATAAAGGAATTTTTTACATTTGCTTCACCCTTTGGATGGTCTTCAAAAGTAAGATGGGCACGTTGGGGACCTGAAATCAAACCTTATACTAATAAAACGGAAAAAAGAAAAGGTTCCCATTACATTAGCTTCTCTATTTGTATTTCGGTCGCAGTTACTAGTTGCAATATAATTTAGCATGCTTATTAAGTTACGAAAATTCTTTCCAGTCCAATTGTTGAATTTTTTGAATAGTGAAACTCTTGCTGTGGTGCGGTCTAGTTTTTTCAGATGTAAATGTCTTTTTTTTGCATGTGCTATATTTATAATCTTTATTTCTATTATATTGCCATATTTCATGTGGCCTGGACTATGCTGCAATAACACATCTTAATAGCGCTGATTGTTGCATCATATATATAGTTGTAGACTTACATTGTACATCTCTTGAACACTTGAAAACTGAAATGCTACATGTTACTTAATTTAGGTTTGCTGCTTAATTTAATGCAAATTTAGTGATTCATGTGATGCAGTTAAGAATATTACCATCAGTTCTAACTGCGTGCTAGTTATCAGTTTAGGACTAAACAGTAAAATACCTTTAACCTAGGTATAAGTGTCATGTTGGCTCCTGGTTATTGAATCTTACATTTGCATTTTGAATTTGATTGAATACCTTGTACAGGAGCGTTTAATAAAAGGCTCTGTTAAGTTGTAGAAAAAGTTGATGACCACAAGTCATTTTTAACATCACATGTGGCTGTGTCCATAAGTAGTGTGTAATGAATGCATGTGATTGAATTATAAAGGTGTCAAAAATCCATAATGTTTTATCATGCAGCTCTAATTGATCTGATCAGTGCTAATGCAATAGCTATAGTTTTAATTAGAATAACCTTCAAATCATTATTATTTTACTTAACTAGACACATTGGATCCTTGTAGAATAATAATGTAGATTCTTTTACATCTTTTGTTCGTAATTTTTGATGACGTTGAATAAAAAGGACACAGTCCGACATGATAAAAGTTGCTGATCTTCAGTGACTTTGAACAGGACAATCTGTGAGTGTTCATCCTTATATTCTACTCGTTGCTGAATCTTCCCGTTTAGTTGCCTCATTAAGCTTCATAAAAGCATAACATCAGTTGAGGGGGAATTTTATTACTCAGGTATTTACACTTGGAAGTTATTACCATAAATTGACAAAAGAAGCATATGTCACTTGTTAAGCAGCAATTTCTTTTTTGAGTCAAAGAATTCTATCCCCTTTTGTTTACAGTTATTTTTAGGATCTAGTAGTAGTATTTCAATCTCAAAAGAGCATTTTATATTGCATTAGCGGATTCTTAAATGTTCCTGATCTAGCCTACCATAAGAATTTTAAGGCATAGAAACATGGAACCAAGGGATCATCTTGGCATCTTTAACAATCTATTGGTTAGTAAAAATAAACACCCGAATAAATATGTAATCTGTTTTTCCCTTTGGTTTTGCATATAATTTGCATTCATATTATGCTTAAGAAGAAAAATCCAGGTAACTTGAGTGTAGTCATCTATGAAAGAAACAAACCATCTTGCCCCAGAAACATTTGGAATATTAGACGGACCCCATATATCACTATAAATAAGATGAAAAGGATCGGGACTTCTTTTCTTACTGATCCAAAAAGGTACACGCTTTTGTTTAGCAAGCTCATACATCTCACATTGAAAATGTTCAACATCTAATTCTCTAAACAATGAAGGGAACATAACTTTAACAATCCTAAATGATTGATGTCCAAGTCTATTGTGGTGAAGTAAAATTCTCCCTTTATTAGATAAAACTAACTCTGATATGGGAAAAGATGACAATCTGTCCTTGTAATATTGGGCTGAAATGTTGCTTCAACATAATGGAGGTCATTCCTTTCCCTAGCACGCCCAATCATCCTCCATGAATCTTTGTCCTAAAATGTACAATAACTGCTGTTAGAAATCACATTGCAGCATAGGTCTTTGGTTAGTTTTTGTATCGAGACTAGGTTTGTAGACAATTTGGTAACATGAAGAACATTTTTTATGGTCACCTATGGGTTTATTTTAACATCTCCTAAGATCCATCAGAAGTGGGTGGAAAAAATATTGGAAAGGTGTGTCATGTGATCTGTTGCTCCTGAGTCCATGATCCAAGAGTCAGGAAAGGTTGTACTCAAAACATTTAATCCAATGGAAGATGGAAACTTACCTGAATATGCTAAAGAACAAGTACCCGGAGATTCTCAAATGTTTTTCACAGCTTTTGATGAGTGATCTTACCATCTCAACTGCTTCTTGATTTAGACGACCCAACTCATTTGAAGAATCTGTAGCAATGGGGACTTGCGCATTGTTCTTTGATTGTCCTCCTTTTTGACCCCATTCTCGCTCGACTTGCAGGTTTTTCTTGAAGTTTCTATCATTTGTCGCAGGTGTGACAAGACATCTTGCAGTAAGTGCAAAACAGCCCATCACAGTTTGACTTTTTGTTGACCACCTTTTCCTTCTTCTAGTGTTGTTCCTTTTTCTCATGCCACCATGACTTTTCCTCCTCCCACCATGGCTGAACTATCAGTGCTTGGTGGTTCAAGCATCAATACTCTTCTACTCTCTTCACTTCAAACTAAAGCCACCACCGCATTGAAACATGGAACCTCTGATTTCCCAAGAATCTGTACCCTTACTTCATCAAATTCTGTATTAAGTCCCACTAGGAAATCATAAACTCTATCTTGTTCAATGAAATCCTTTAGGATAGCAGCATCTTCAGGACATTTGGTTTGTATCACCCGATAGTGATCTAATTCCTGCCACAATGATTTTTGTTGGTTTGCATACTCAGTGACCTTCTTTTGCTGCCATAGTTTTCACTTTGACCTGGTACACTTGATCTGCATCTCTCCCTCTAGAATAAGTTTGCTAAATTCCATCCCAGATATCCTTTGCAGTAGCCAAAAACATGCATGTGTCATTGATTTTGGGAGTCATCTAGATCCACAATCATGCGATAATCATGGAATTCCTTCTCATCCCATGCTTCAAACTTTGGATCTCCTGGGTTAGGACCAGTACCTGTTAGATGGCTGATCTTCCCTTTTCTTTGAGACTGTACGGATGAGTTGTGACCACTTAAGGTAGTTTTTCCATCTAACCTATAAGCTGCTTGACTACTCTTCAGCTCTCCGGGTTGCTGGAATTGGATCTGCTCATCCGATTGGACTGGAACAATCGGCTTTCCAGTTTTTGGCATTATAGGAATCGAAAGAACAGAAAAAAAATACAGTGACAGCACTTAAGGGCGGGCTAGGGACAGAGTATGGTGATGGCATTGAAGGCTGAGAAGTTTCACTGAATATCTGGCAATTAAGGCCAAAGAGTAACGGAACCCTAAATCCTTGATGCCATGTTGAAAACTGATAGAATAAAAACTGTCACTTCAGTATATTTTTGAGAATTACAGTATGTATATATATAATATATATATATAATCGTAGTACTCTAGTACCTAAAGTCAACAATAATCAAAATACCAGGATTTATGGGATTTATTAGAGGAATCAAATACTAAATCTAACCCATTATTTATGGTAATCTTATCTTTTATGTACAAGGAATTAACTACCTAAGAATCATCAGCTAGCTGTAAACAATTTCCCACAACTTTAGTTGAGCCAATCTGAGGCGAGCAATTGAACTTTTTATTTTTTATTTTTTGTTAATTAAGCTTCTTAATTTCTGATTATATATAATTTTGGTTTTATATGTATGGATAAGAGACTTTTTTCTGGAGTCATCTCTTTTTCTTACCATTTCTTCTTCTCATCATCTGCAATGCATGCGGCTTAATATATAAATATATATGTATGTATGTCTGGTTTTTCACTCTCTCAATCACCCTATCAATGCATTTGCCTATATATGGACCTATAATTGGTACAAACTTTGCTTGCAACAATTAGCCTCAAAGTTCCACAATTAGTACACTTTTATCGCCATTTCTTTTTCTATCGTTATCTCTCTCTCTTTTCTATCTCATCTTTCTTAATTAATGAATCTTCTCTCTCTCTCTCTCTCTCTCTCTCTCTCTACCTATATACTATATACATCAGGATGTCACCGTACCTACATCAATTTTAATTTTATGTTTTTATTTTAGAGACATTCAAAGAATTAAAACTTTTTGCACTTAAAGCACTATTTTAATTAAGTATAAATATTCGATTGACAGACTAATAAGAGATGTCAAATTATATAATACATATACATATATATATATATATATGAAACACAATTAACATATGACATTATAATAAGAGATAGCAATAGTATGCAGTCATGCACCATTTACCTTTTTTTTTTTAATCCAAACAAATGGCATTGGTAGTGGTGGGACACCCTAAGTTTTCATCAATTTTCCACTAATTATTTCGAACCCCAAATTAAAAGTATCTAGTCATCACTCGTTACTTATCAGATAATTGCTACACATCTTCATCCGTTGAAAATTTGTTCCAACTTATTTTCATGAATTGTCTTCTGTCAACTATTCATGTTGGAATGATACTGTGGTCTATATTTAATATTTATGTTGATGATTGATGAAAAGCAATTCCACAACACTAGCTAGTTTCTTCTATTGCCAAATAACCCCCTCCCTGTCTTCTCCAAAGACTAGATGCTAATTGAAATTGTAATTTTTAATGTTTTTTTTGTTTTTTTTTAAGTTTGAGAAAAAAAAATTATGATAAAAGATAATATGGTAATGGACATCAGTTACATAACTGATAAGCAGAAGAAAATTTGCTAGCTATAAAACTGCGCTTTACCCACCCTGGAGCAGGAGGATGCTTGCCTCCGGTGCATGGTTGTATTTACATATGGCAAATACTAAAGGCTAACTGCGAGCAGAGAGCATAGGCATGCATGCAGCAGTAGGAAATTTGTTTTGCTAAAGTAAAAAAAGAGAAGAAAAGATAAGAATGGTAAAATGAGGAATGAGACAAATGATAAATGTGCATGCAAATTAGGAAATTTGTTTTGCTATAAAAAATGGGTATGGTAAAGTGGGAAATGAGACAAATTCCGCATATAATTAAGCTTGACTTGCGTCGATTGATATTTAAATATAATAATCAAATAATGATAGGACAATAAAGTGAAAAAGAGGTTTCGGCTTTATATTCTCGGACTTTGAAAGTAGTTGTGGGGGTGGTGGTGTTACGTGGGATTGAATAGCGTATTCTGACAAGTCCAACCACATGAAATGCTACTGCGTCTGCCCCCCCTGCCCCGCCTCTAGAATTCTTATAAAGAGGAATGTCAGGACCAGCTTCTTATAATGAGAAATAACCTGAATAAGAGAGAGAGGGAGAGAGAGAGAGAGAGATGGAGATGGAGTGGAGGTCATGTTATTTGGACGTGATTTTGGTGCCACTCGGCATTTTGATGAGCATATCTTATCATTGTTGGCTATGGCATAAGGTTCGGACTCAGCCTCACACTACCATCATCGGAATCAATGCCAGCGGACGCCGCTTATGGGTCTCAGCCATGATCAAGGTATCACCCTCCTCCACCCCTACCCAACCTAAGCCCCATTTTTACATACGTAGCTTATTTAATTTTATATATATTTGCGTCATGTGATTTTTACAATCGGATAGGGGATCATTGCCAGGCGCGCGCAGAATGAATTCATAACAACATACATATATATGTATATATATATATATGTATACAACGAAAATTGCTTTGGGTGGTATTCGTTTAAAAACTTTCTTAGTTGTTTTACCTTCGAGTCCATCACTTTATCTTCGATGATCGATCTCACTGCTTTTTTCCCCAATCCGGAGAAATATTGCACAGTTTAGTTGATTTATCTTGGTACCATGCATGCGTGATTGGATGTTCTTTGTATATTAAACTTAGATAATACATCAAGATTAGGAAAAATATTATTTAAAAAAATATTTAATTATCAATAAATGAAAAAATATTCATTTATCAATAACTTAAATATTTAATCATTTGTAAAGAATTTTATATTTTCAATTCGAAAGACACTAAATAGATTTCACCATTAATATTACATAAAAAAAAACACATGCTAAAAGATGAAAAAACAAATTGTACTCAATATGATTTGTGTATTATAATAAATTAAGAATGTAATTCGGTTTGGTTTAAGTACAAAGAAAAATAAACAATTTAGATGCATATTTTGAGAAAAAGTTTAAAGTTAAACCAGACGTAAAATTTTCATGTAATATTATATCAACTTTTATGCATATATTTATTTATTTATTTA
>JBBYHO010000016.1:6566500-6579789 GCA_038382025.1 Adansonia gregorii | reverse complement strand
TAATAATAATAATAATAATAATAATAATAATATATCCCCTGCTTTGCTCCATTAGATCTAGCTAATGTCTTTTGTCTCTTGTACAAGTATTTCTTTCCCTTGTTTCATTGTACTACTGCTACTCTATGGCTATGCTGACATTTAAATTCGTTTTTTTCTTTTGGACATTTAAGATGCCGAATTGCTTTCATGCTTCACGACTTTCTTTAGGACGTGGATGTAAATTACTACTAGTAATTGGGTTTGATTGAAGTCACATGGAGTTTAAGAATTGACCAGTTGATAGTTGGATGGGATAGTGGTATATGAAGTTATGAAATCGATCAACAGTGCATTCAATGCAATGCAACTAATTAATTAAGAGAACAAATTTATCAAGTGCTCTTGGAGTAATAAAGGGAAGAAATGTTATTGTCCTCAATAATCGAGTTTAAATTAGGTACGGAAATCAAATTTACATTTTACTAAACAAACAAATTTAATTAAATTTAATCAAAAAAACTCAAGCGACTCAATTTTATTTCGAATCAAACTCAAATTTTAAAATGTAATTAAATTTGAGCCAAACTTCAAATCTTGAATTTCGAATTAAACTCAAACTGGATTGAGCTTAGTTCAGTTGCACCCCTAGTCTGGTCGGTCACAGTCATATTAACAATCATCAAAATTTGGCTTGCCTACATGGTTTTCTTATTTTGTTGCATGATTCGAGGGTTTATTGAAATATTAACTGCATGTTTTAGAGGGGTAGAATCATACAATTACAGCTCATCGATTGCTTGCGGGGATCCACCATTACGAACCAGCTGCAATGACCCTTGGTGTGGGATGGTTTGCACCATACCAAGTAGATCTCCAGAGCTGTATTAGGACAACTTTACTCTGTTCCTTATGTAATTAGCTTGCGTCAAACAAAAAAAAAAAATATTAGCAGTTGAGATTTCGAGGGATTAATTTATTTATTTGTTTGTCCTTTTCTTCTCATGTTCATTTCTCGAGGATTTATCAGATGAAAGCATTAGTCTAGTTAGTTTATATATTGATTTTTAAAAAATAATTGTTAATTGATTTAGATTTGAATTTAAATATTTATTATTTTGATTGAAATTTATATTTGATCTATTTTAGGATAGATATAAATACAGTAATTTTTCCATGATAAATGCCGCAACATTTTAATTGATCAGGCGAAAATATACAATTATTAGCAAGACCAAGACAAAAACAAAGTTATCGTATTTATTTTTCAAGACTTTACTTCAAAAAAAAAAAAGACTAAATTAGTTTAGGCCGCCATCATCATCATGAATTCAAACTCAGTAAAATCTACCTTACCATCCAGATTCAAGTCTACAACCTTCAACATCTTCTCAATCTGAGGCATATCCCACCCATTGTCCAAACCCAAGCATTGCAGCACCCTCTTCAACTCTAATGCGTCTATATATCCGTTGCCATCCTCATCAAAAATTCTGAAGGCTTGCCGTAGCAGCTCATTCCGCTTGGACTCGTCCTCTCTTAATACTCCTTTTCCGAGTCCTAGACCTAGCACCTCCTCCACGGGTACTTCGTCGTCCTCCAAGTCCAACACACGAACACCACCGCCACCAGCAGGAGGAGGCAGGTCAAAGCTAGTTGTGTGTTGCTCATCCTGATCAACCAAGCCAATGCCAAGCTTCTCCACCACTTGACGCGCCTTCTTCTTGTTTATTCTGCCATTGGTTTGATCCATGCCAAACACAGCTGTGAGAGCCCTGAGCATCAAGTCATCAACTGGAGGAGGTGGAGGCTGTGGGTTGGGGTTATTAGTGGGATCAATGTGAGCTGAAGTTGATGATGGTAGGCCTCCGCCTCCCAGCGCATGCAGTAACTCTCCCATTAATCGGGAACATGCCCCGGTTATGCCAGTCATGATCATAGCTGCTGTTGCCAGTAGTACAAAATAAAATAAAATGCAGGTGGCGATTTCTGTTGAGAAATTCAATATATAAATTTATATATGATACACAATGACAGTAGCGAGGAGCGATAAGAACTCAGAGGAAAGAAGAGAGGCTCTCTAGCTAACACTAATTGCTTCTCTTGTTGCACCGCACCAACACCACCGCACTACTCCCTTATTTGGCCTTATTTATAGTTGGCATCATTACAACATTAGCCCTCAATTTATTCCAAATATGTCTTTTGACCCCTATTATCATCATCATCATCATCATCATCATTATCAATTTAACCTTCCATCTTCTATTGGTTTCCAAATTGATTGCATTTAATGAAAGTCAATTCAATTACCATGAATTAACTCTCAATTTCCGAAGATGCCAAGCCATGGGTAACATATTGGCCTACGTGTTATATAACTTGACAAAAATCCACGTATCAAATGACATGACATTTAAAAAGGTTTTTTTTTATTATTTTATTAGTATTGAATTAGAGTTTAACAAATTGCCTATTAATCGAAACTTGAAACGTCAGTCGCTTTTTTCTTATTTTAAATTCTTTAATTAAGTATAGGGTTCATATGAGCATAAAGTGTAGGCCAATTATATGATCAGATTTTTTTCTTCTGTTAATCTAAAAAATCATTACTATATAATTGTTTTTTTTGGGTCCATTAAAGTGGGAGGAGGACGGAAGGGGCAGTGGTGGATGGGGTTGGAAAGCATCCAGGGAAGGAGTAAGGGAGATTTGTGGGGTCGTGGGAGTGACAAAAGAGAGAGGCCAAGTAGAGATTCAGTTTGCAGTTGAAAAGAAAAATTGTTTAAATATGAGGTGTAATAAAAAAAGTTTATGTGGCTTAAAATAATTGGATGGATTCATTGCTAAGGTGGTGGGAAGAGTTCATGTAATAATTTCTTGTAATCTTAGCTACACTAATCACCTAAACATCAAGTGGCTCGAATCTGATTATATAACTTTTAAATACAGCTAAATTTTTTTGGAGAGAGAGAGAGAGAGAGAGAGCTGGAAAATGGTATAACTAAATAAAAAAAAAATTGCAGGTTGGGAGAAGGATGCATGCATTGCATTCTTTGTCGAATATATATATTCATAATTATTAATTAATGTGGTATTAGTGTTATTCAGAGAGACAACTCTGGGATCGATCCTACCTGTCCAGGTCCAGCCCGGTTGAGTGCCCATGGATTAGTGTTCCTTTTTTCCTTCAATCCACTCTGTCTGTCTGTCTCACAGTCGTAGTCACAGCCACTCCAACTATATAGGATGCCACTGCCAGACTGACGATGAGGACAGTGAATTATTAATTAATCGATCTTAATGAATTGAACTTAACTCCCAAAAAGTTCAATTACAGTCACCGTCACGGTCACATATGCTATCCTTTCCCTCGAGTAATTTGTAATTTTGGGCTAAGAAAAATGATGTATCTGATTAGTGTAATTTATCTTATATTAGTTTTGATGAACTGAATGGTAAAGATGTTATTCATGTATTTGTACAGTGCCACACTGATCGGCCGGTAAATCCAAGGGTCGAAGCATTCCTGCAGATGCAGTGCTTAATATAAATATATTATAGTGGCGGTGGAGAATGGGGCTTGAGGTTGAGGAGGCATGCGTATTATAATATATATATATATATATAACTCCAGATCTACGAGATCATGCATGCACTGAGATTAATATATAATATTATATAAATGTCTACATGTATATTCATTTTGAATTATGTAAATAGATGGATGAAGGGAGGCTACCTTGCGACTGACGGATCAAAATGAGATGGCAATTAGTGTATAGCTGATTCCGATTGGCAACCTAGTTAGTGTAGTTTACCAAAAGCCATTGTCCAATGGATGCTTGATTATAATAGAGTAATAATAGCACCTTCCTCGAAGCACGGATGAGTTAAGGACAGCACTCTCTTCTCTTGTTTGCTTTGTGTAAATTACAGCAATATATCATAGAATCTAAAATATATGATTTTTTTTTGCCTTGAGGAAACCAGAGCAGTAGCAGAATATAAAAATATGATATTAGAATTAAATTAATCATCAAAATCGCTGTTGTCAGATTGGACATCGGCATTAGCCATGCCAGCCAGCCGGCCATTGTGTTAATTTTCAACATAATAATTCCTTTCCTCCCATTAGTAATTAATAGTCACAAATGGTAGTACTTTTTAAAAATAAATAAATAAAATATAAAAAAATAAAATAAAGTTGAGGAGAGACTGCAGAAACCGCGTTTCCTTGTTGCTCTGAAGTAGTACCTGTAAATGCAAATTAATTATTATTATGACTATTGTTTGGTTCACCAATGTTTGTAAATGTAAATGTAAATATTACCAATATTGTAGGAATACGAATGAGTTGCGTGATGGCATCAGTCAATATTCATGCACAGCACATCCCATCCCATCCCATCCACTCACACTTGCAGTGGCAGAGGAGAGGAGAGGAAATGAGAGGGACGTAAGAAAGATCAAGCAACCAAAGGAAGCTTTGTGTTTTTGTTTGTTTTTGTCACGTTACTCTGCATTCTGTTTTAATTTGATTTGGTTAAAGCCAAAAAGTGGCAGTGAGTGAGTGAGTGAGTGAATCAAAATCCAAAACCAAACCCTTAGAAACACAAACCTAAACCTATTAATTAAAAACCTTCAAAATTGAAAACAATAATAATTAATGATATCAAATTAATTAGGCATGCATTCTTTTTAGACTTTCATATCTGGGCTGGTAAACAAAACAAAACAAAACAGGGATACAATTTATTTATTTTTAAATATATATAAAACAAAGAAATTTACAAGTAAAAAAGACAAATTACATCCATATTGTCCATGGCATCATCATCCATTATTATGATTAATGAATCAGTATTAATTAATCAGTGGTCCGTTCGCATCAAACCCCCCCACCCCCTTCCCCAGACCCAGACCCAGACCCAGACGCTGAGCAGCCCTCAGGCATTGGGATATTTAACTCCCCCGATAACCCATCAGGCATTGGGATATCAGGCATTGGGATATTTAGCTCCCTTGATAACCCCTCAGGCTTTGGGATATTTAGCTCCTTACATACCAGCTCAATAATCTTCGCGGTCACCCCCCCGAATGACATTTTGTTAAGGGTCACTGCCATTGCAAACCGGTTTTTAATGTCACAATAACCTGTCGATCCACCAATCCCCGAGTGCCCAAACCCTGTTAGGCACCCATCCTCTCCTCTCAACCGCCTAAATCCTAGCCCAAATATACCATCTGCTAAAGTCAAACTCGCATATTCACCAACCCCCATGAATGCATCATGAATCCCAGGGTTTGAGAAAATCCTGCTGTTTGCATTTGCTCTGCTGCTGCTGCTACTGCTACTGCTACCATTGCTACCCTCATTGTTCTTCAAAACACCATCTACCTCGTTTGTCTGCTTCTTATCCTTTTCCTTTTTATGCATCTTCTTCAAAGGGAATTCGGGGATATGGAGATGGCTGCCAAGCTGTGGAATTGAAACAGAGGAATGGGGCGGGGGGACCACACCCCCATCAACTAAGGCTGCATAGTAGCGTGCAAGTGCGCGGGCTGAGCAATGTCCATTAGCAGCAGGTATGATAGCCCGGCGGATGTTAAGCATATTGAAGACAACAGGCAAGGAAGTTGCAAACTGGGCAACATGGTCGAGTTGGAAAGTCGATGGCAGCTCAGCCTGGTTGGGCATTGCCGAGAGCTTATTCAGATCATCCGTATCTAGCGTAAGTGAAGCAAGTCGAGATTCCACACCTGGACAGTAGTCAATAAAGGCACCGATTACTAATTTGAGTGCAGATGACTAGAGGCTGCGTATAATGTTATATGTAGCGTTTCTACTCAATGAATCAAGAAGATAAAATCAGAAGTTTGAAGTACCAGGAGGAATTCCAATATATAGCTCGCCTTCAATTTTGAGAGGATGGATGAATGCCTCATTAAGAACCTCCTGAAATTTCTTCCCAGATGCATGCTATATCACGCCAAGCAAATAATTATAACCAGATTGTGTTTGTTAGTTTGTTAGACTAAGTTCTTAAAAAATATCAAGTCAATCCGAATATTAGTAGGAAAAATCTGATCATGATAAAGAACGAGTGACCACCTAGGAAGCATGAGAAACGTATCATCCAACCAAACTCTTCCTCTGAAAGCCACTTTTTTTTTTTAAATATAATTGGAAAAGACATTATTTAACTGCTCGGAGAAAGGAGATTGCGGAAATAAACTTCCCTTAAAATAAATTTATGAGTTCTTGGAAAACATATGAAATAATTAGAATTTCCCAAAGAATTTAACGTCACTGAGCCAGGTGGAACTTCAAAGGACTAAAAATATTAACATGTCTGAGCTTTCCTCCAAGGAAGGATTTCCGCATAGCTTCAGTTGAAAGGGAAGAAAAAGAACACCTGATACACTTAAAAGCATTTGCTCTCCTTCAAACTTTAATATTAGTGTACCCTTCTCTTCTTTTTCTTTTTGCATCTCAAATACATTGAGCTGTGATGACATAATCCAATAAGTGAGCATGAGAAAATACCTCAATTATTCCACCACATAGCCAGCCGAAAGATAGATAATGATACACCTGTTGCTTCCCAGGTTCAGTCTCAGGTATTGATGCCTCAATCAGTTTCAAACATTCATCCCACTCAGACATTAGCAAAGGATTTTCTGCTATAAGGTCAGCTAACGCATTGTGCAAACCAGACGTATGGTTAAGTACATGATGAACCTGAAACGGAAAACATTCAAAGAATGATTATAATGAAATACTTACAAATTCTAAATGATGGTTATCCAGTTTAATAGGTCTTTGGGCACAGAATTGTGACCTTTATGTGCTCTTTTACATTTCCTCTAAATTCTGGCCAAATATTTGCAACGTATTCCTCAAGTTCAAGTTTTCTGCAAGAAAAGCACCAGTTGTTAGAGACTACTAAAAATTTTTGTAACTTCGATTTTTCAAAGATCTTTTCCAGTTATTTGCAACATTCTGAATCACTATAATTGTCTGACCAAAAATCATGCCTTAATTCCCTTCGTTGCAAGTGAGAGGCAAACCTATTGAAATTCTAGAGTATGAGCACGGTCTTAGCTGAGGTATTTGCAACAAGAAAAAGATGAATATTCCTACATATATATAAGACACATTTTACAGAACATACTAATCTTTTTTTCCAGATTTTGCACAAGAGTGAATCTAAAGACTCTTAAGCATTGAACTTTGCAATTGTCACATTATTACATACCCATTGTCTACCAGCCAATGTAACATTCCTGCAGTGATACCCTTTGTTGCAGAAAAGACAGAAAAAAGAGTATCAGGTTGAACTGGGCGAGGATCGTATTTTCCAAGTACTCCAGCAGCAGTGTCAATAATAACCTCCCCATCTTTGTATGCACATACCTTGAGATAAAAATTGATAATATTATCAAGATCAGCAGAAGAAGTCGGTATGCTTTTGAACCAATGGCATCAAAAGAATATCAAAGCCTATCATTATGATTGCGAACTAGCATATTTTAACCAAAAAAATGTTAAAATACCAAAAGCAATTTACCTCTTGACTTTATAGTGAAACAACAATTAGCATGATTATGCCCATCAAAAGCAATTAACCCCTTATTTCTTTCATTCGCCGAATTGAATAAGTCCACCAGAGAAGGTATTCTAATAAATCCGAAATGATCTATGCATTAAGAAGGCAACTTATTTGCTAATGCTTTTCCAGACAAAATATGGACAGTGCAGTATAAAACCTATATATCAGTGGCAACAAAATATTTTGGGGCAATATACAGCATGTTCAACTGCTCTTGAAAGATACTCATAAAGGTTTATGTAATCCCACTGCACTGCAGGAACTTGAAATACTAGGGAGGTTCAAGTGCTTATTTAAACCAGTCTCAATTATTGACGCCATTTTGATAGTGTTTGATGTGAGGTGATCACCACAAAACCATGATAATCTACACATAGTGATTATATCACCACATTGATAAGAACTTAGTGATCCTACATGATGCTGATCTTAGATCATTGAAAATGATAGGATCACTGCCTTAGGGGTTGATTTGATTCTCACCCAAAAGGGAGAAAAACTGTTATCACCAAGGTTTTAAGTGTTATGTAAAATTAATTACAATCAAAATCACTCATTTAATACGTGAGTTAAAAAAAACTTTATTCCTCGCAGATGGTAATTATAGAATATTATAAGTTTTTATGTTTCAAAACTAATGTTATTGTACACTATTTAATATTAGTAACGTTAAATGGTTATTTTGGCTATTAGTGCTATTAGTAATATTTTATGTACTCCATAATAAGATATAATTAACTTGTATAACTATTACAATATGGTTACTTTGGTACTTTCTAACATATCTGATTTTCCATATTAGCGAACACAATGATCTTTCATTCCAAGAATTAGTGATTTTTAACCAAACAATGGAATTCCAAATCACAAGTGATAAGATCACTGTAGTAACACTGCGACAGAGGGTGACGTATTATTTCATAATTTGGTCAGCCATATAATAATAGAACACCATCAAGCTTGAAAGTTAACTACAGCAGAAGTTGAATAAAGGTAGGCAAATAAAATACTCAAAACAAAATTAAGGCTTATCAGAATAGTAATGCAGACCTGAATCCCAAGTATTTTATCATTATTTCCCAACTCAACTAAGAGCTGTCTCAGCCTGGCCTCTACAGGAGAATGGACAGGCGTGTTGTAGATCCACTGCATGTTTGCCACCGGTCTCTTATTAATGTTTCTGAAAATGTAATCCCAACTCATTAAAGATAAAGCAAGAGGAATTTTCGTAAACTTGACAATTTAAAATTCAAATAGACTAACCCCAGAAGAACAGATTCAGCATATGGTCTCATGATATCTAGATATACTATGCGGACATTCATAGTGGATGAGAGCCCTGAATTTATGCAACAGGAATGATGAATTAGCAAAAGTCATAATCATTTAACACAAAAAGTGAAGCTGGAGTTTCTCTTACAGACCTCTAAGAAGATTTAAAACCCGTGTGAAGATTACAATATCACCAGGCAAAGCATCAACCTAAAAATAAATCATATTGCTTAGTGATGGATTAAATAGTTAATAAAAATTCTCAATGAATAACAGTAATATATGAAGTGGACTTACAAGTTTAGGCACCAAAAGAGAAGGCAGAAATCAACTTACTGGGTTGAAGCGTTTAACTTCTTTTCTGTTGAGTTGCATCTTTTCTTGTATAACCTTCATGCTTCTATCTCTTCGCTCGGACAAATATTTCATGGTTTGCTTCATAGAAAAAGAATGAGCATTAGATGGACTCAAAGAAGTCAGAAAACTTGAGGGGCAAGCAGTGGTTACTTACATAAGCTTCATTTGCTGGTGTTGAACTACGGAAGAATAGATTTGTTAGCTCCATAGCCTGCTCAGGCATATCCAGGCGCAGTTTGAGGCCCATTTCTGAAAAGGCAGACAAAAGAGCCACATGGTCACCCTGCCACAAAGGGTGACGTATTATTTCATAATCCAATTACAGTCACTTCTAATACTCTTGGAGTGAACAAGATGACAGAAATAAAAATGTTTGTATAATTGAAAGAACAATAATAGAAATGTCAAAAAAGTAAGGTGAACAATATCCCCCGTATATATTAACCTCATGAAGATGAAGAATTTGGAGGACTATGTTATATTTGAAAGTGTGGAGCCGTGGAGACCAGTAAAGAAATGACTGATATGAAATAGGGTGAGAACATAATCCTCCCACTTTGAAGTGGGAAGGAAAGAAACAAGACATATTTTAAATAGATATTGGTAAAACAGGAATTAGATGACTGTTTAATGGTAAAGCAATGGAGCCTTGGGTATATACAGCTCAAGGACAAATATTGAGCCATCTGTTATCTCCTAATGATCTGTATTTAACATGAAATGCAGGATATATGGAAAACAAATTCCAAAATAATATATATAACAAAAAGACACAAACCTCAGCAGATGCCAAAAACATCTTTGCTAGTGCTTGCTTCACTGCGATTGATAGTTTCTTTGTAAGCCCAAAATCAAGTAAAATTGGACGGCGTGCGGCTTCCTTGCTTACAAGGAAATTTCCTGTGAATAAGTTAACAAAACTTTTAAAGGGGAGAAAAAGCAAACATTCATAAGTAGCTTCATGTAGATCAGAAATGAACCTGGCAAAACTTTAACAGAGAAATTAAACTGCTGAAGATACATGGATTGATAGATAGACATATAGACAGACGCATTGATAGATAAATAGATTAAAGTCTAAAGATCATAGTACCAGGAGGAGAATAGCCACTAAAAGTCCATACGTAGAGTTGGCAAGAGAGAGAAAGGGATACCAGGATGAGGATCACCATTAAAAAATCCATCAACATATATTTGGTGGGCATATGCGCGAGTGATTTCTTCAACAATCTTTTGTTTGTCAACCCCAAAAGCTTCCAAGGATGCAGAGTCATTCAGACGAATTCCATCCATATACTCTAAAATGAGGACACTTCTGGTTGACTGTCATTAAAACAATGGGGATTGGAGTATGCCTTCTGAACTGAAGAGGCAACATATATCTTCAAATGAAGGAATGAGCTTCATGCACTGACTCAAATATAAGGAAAAACAAAAAAGGAGGAACAACTATTCCTCACATGCAGATTTCATTAAACAAAGTATGTGCTAGAATTATTGCACACAATTTATATCTTTACCACATTCCAGGGAGAAGTAGACATCATGGTAAAACCTTGAAGTTGAAGACAAATAATCCATCTATTGATCGACATAATGTTTGCTAGATGTCCAATGTAAAGAGAGAAGTGTCAAAGATAAGCGAGGGTGCTAATAAAATTTTGTCTTAAAACAAAAAATAAAACCACAGGTTTAAAAGCTTCAAGATTTGTTTGACATAAAAACAAAGATTTAAAATCATCTGAACCTTGATCAGAGATTAGTTCATTTTGTTTTATATGAAGTTAATGTAGAAGTTCTAGTTGTAAATTAAATATTACTTTTCAAGTTTTCAAAATTTCTAGGTGCTTCAGTGACTTCCAAGGATGCAACAATTTAAGGAGTCATTCGCTGAAAGGAATTGTAATATGTATTGCTCTTACATGTCAGTTCCACTTCTGCATACTCGCAAAAATCAAAATTATTTCCTTCACTAGATGTTTTCCACTCCACTACTACCCTCCTTAACTTACGTGATGAATCAATACCAGAAGAACAATATTTCTGGATGCTCAGATGGTCAAATCCCAACAGTTCAAACTATCATGGATCACATGCACTCTGGCATATAAATATTCTTTTTTTAAAGGTTATCCAGAATTTACCTGAATAACGTCTGGAATCAAAACATCGACATGGTTGGAACACTTGCTCTCATCGCCTGACTTTTTGCAGCCAAGATTTCTAGACACAGTTCTAGTATTCTCTACAAAGACAAGTGCAATAAGAACAATTATAGGGGAAACAAGATTGAAATGAGTCTAAGAATATATTTGCATGACTCGACATAAGGAATTATGGGAAGACAGAATTTGGGAACCAAACTTGTCTTTTGACCAGGGTATTTTAAGGCTCAAATCCAATAGTAGTACAAAACTTAAGGAGGAGTTCCATTCTCACGATCCCTCATGGTTGGAAGCCTGACCATCCTAAGGTCAAACAACGCTATTAGATCTCCACAATACCAACCAGCCATAAACAGCCATTAAAACAGCACGATAAAACTGATGTCATCGCAGTGCTGTTACCACTATTATCATTACCATTATGCTCGTGCCAGATAATATTTGTAACTGCTTTTCGACCACCATCAGCATAAATGCCAACAATCTTAACCAGTTTATGCACCAAGTCCACCTACCGTGCAATTTCAGAAACCATTTTAAAGCCAAACACCACTATCACCTAATGTCATTGAACACGACATCAATCTGCCATCAAAGGTACCATCGACATTACTACTGATGCTGCAGCGACTATTAGCAAGCACCATAATCTATTAATTCACTGGAAACCAAAGCAGATGAGGATATATAGAAAACTGAAAAAGAATTTCTTTTCCATCATATCAATCTTCTTGAAAACTCCCCCGAATTTCACGATTGTAATGTAACTTTTTCTTTCGGTAAAAAGAAAATCCATTTTTCCAAATTATATAAATCAGATGTAAAATAAATCATGCTAAAATAGCGCATACCAGCTTCAAGATTGAAATCAAGCTCCTTTGGGACTTCTTTGCACCATTCATCTATAATTGGATTAAAGTCATATTGTGGTTCTGCCCAAGCTATCCAATCAACAATCGACTTTGCATTCTTTAAGTCCTGCAAAACAACAGCACGTGTAACAACCATAGTATGACAGCAACTTTTACTTTCATCCCAACACCTTAAGAGCCAAAGCATGCAAAACCTCCAATATAATTGCTCTGATGCCCTCATGCTGAACTTTAACCACCACCTCCCGCCCATTGATTAATGTCGCTCGATGGACTTGTGCAATCTGCATAGAATGACAGATATGCTCAGTTGTCAACAAGAATTTCAAGGAAACACATTTTTTTTTTCTTTTAATTTGACTCAGGAGAACAAAGCAAAAAAACTATGGTTCTTACTGACGCAGTTGCCAAAGGTTCTTCCACAAAGTCTGCAAAGAGATCATCCATGGTCATGCCGAACTCCTTCTGTATAGTCTGACAAACCTGTGCAAATAAAAATAAAGGCTAAGTCAATAAGTGCATATAGCAGCACTCACAGGAACAGAGACAAAAACAATTACCTATAAATTTTCCTTCAAGAATTATATAAGTGTAGAATCAATTGAAATTTACTCATAAATAAGTTTGAACATTATTCTTTAAGTTACTCCTCAGCTGCTTCATCGTCATTTAGTTGTAACTTATTACTGCTCACTTGCTGAAGCCTTTGGACTTTGGACACGTTTTAACGCATAAAGCTACCTCTTCTACGGCCCTTTTATGGAATTCTATATGTACCCTGAGCATGAAATTAAATTTTCCATCTCTACTGAATATTGTGGTATGCAGGATATGAATTTCTATGGATTCAAAATGCTCCAGACTACATGTAAGCAAAATTTCTAAATATAAAATTTTACCAGTGATACAGTACAAGACATGGCCTTTAGTCTAAAAGAAATGCAGAAAATGGATAAATGTGGTTGAATCCCTAGTTTGAGCATATTGCAATGATTTCTCAAAAGCATCCCTACGTAAAAGTTCTAGTA
>JBBYHO010000016.1:6550667-6563285 GCA_038382025.1 Adansonia gregorii | reverse complement strand
TATTACACTGCTGGAGGTGGAGAAGCGCATGCACAATACATAATAAAGCATAAGCGTAATTCAAGGGCAGCCCAATGTGTGGACTTCGGAGCTTGGCAATTGCCAGTGGCAATTAAAATATTTGTTCCATATTTTCCTTGGCTCTTCTTCCTTTCCCCGGCGGGTTTTGGTGGCTTTAGTAATTGGCGCATGGCAGCCTCAAAACTCTTGATTTTCTCCTTCTTTCTCCCTCTAATTTTCACCAACATTAGAGCCAATGTCTTAATAGAGCCGCTGCTTGAATCGGACGCCTCCGATTATTCCTCTTGTCTTAACATGGAGTTGGATCAACTCAAGGCTAAGATCCGTCTTCTTGGTTAGCTTTCCTATTCCCGAATCTCTTCTTGACTTTACTGCATACTTTTATATTTCTTTTTATTTATGTTTCTGTTCTGTTTCTGTTTCTATATCAGATTCAAAAGCCTTTTACTTTACTTTAGGCCTGCAAATCCAGATTATTTATTTTTTCTTTTGTATCAGCAGTAGTAGCTCTTATGCTGTCTCAATTTTGGTCATCCGCTTACTATTCATAATCATGCTATAATTCATGTCAAGTTTGTCAATTATAAGAATGTCTTAAGCTTCAATTTTTATTTATTTATCTGTTTGCTTTTCGTGTGTGAAAGTGCGATCTCTGTCAAATGTGGATTTATGTTCATCTTTGTCGGCTAATTAAAAATCATTCTTCTTTTATTTTCTCTTACGAAGAATCAAATGTTGAGGAGAAAACTCGAGAATTGAAAACCAAGGATGATATTTTATATCAGAAAGCGAAAATTATTCAACACAAATCTGATAACATTGCGTCTTTGCATGCTGAATTATCATTTCTTCAGGTCTCTATTTTCTCTTTAAAAATAAATTATTAGCAAGATAAAGAATGAGTGTACTAAGGCACAAGGCTAACCCCTTTATTCCCTTGCTAAAGGCTATGCTTTGTTGTTTCTCAGAAAAGCGGAATCTCAGACGCTGAGGCGCAGGTGGAAGAAGCTAATGCACGGGCCCTTGATTTGCGGAAACGGGTAGTTTTTCATTAGAGATGTTTCTAGTTTCGCAGATAAATAAAGGTCGTTTTTCAGCATTCTGATATTTCTTCTGGTTGTCCAGCTTGTTAAACTTAAAACTGAATTAGAATCGAAATTAAAGGATAAAGATTCCTTGGAAGCCCGTGCAACTGAAGCTGAGAACAAGTTGACTGAATTGGCTGTAAAGCTGGAGATTGTAAGTTTCTTCTTCTTCTTCTTCTTCTTCTTCTATTTTGGTTTGCTGGAAGTGTTTGGAATTGCAGTTTTGTTGTTGTTGTGCTCTGCCATCACTTTTCTATTGGCACATATATGAATGCATTTCTTACTTTCCACTCTGTATGTTGTAATCCTGTTAGGTTGTCTTCCTTCTTACAGCTTCAAAAAATCAATAATGAGCAGAAGAACAAATTGGCAAAAACTGAGCAAGCTCTTAAAGTTGCCGAGGTATGTTATGGCGTGCAATATCATACTTTTGCGCTAGATGATGGCCCTCAAGTGTATTTTCTAACTATATTATTTTATTTTATTAGGAAGAATTGATGAAGGCAAAGCCTTCTCTAAAATGAATGAGTTGATGGAGGTAAATAAGTTATTTTAGTTCATCATGCTATGCTATCCATTCGGCATTCTTTTGGATTTTCTTGTCACAAAAATTTTTGAGTGAATTTTGTAAATTGTCTCTGATATTTACTGGCTGCGGTAATTATTTCTTCTGCTAAAAGAACTGGCAAATATTATGGGCCTTAACTTTGTAAAGTTCATTGGACAGGGTTTACTTCTTATTAATTTTAAGAGGGAGACTTTGTTGCTGTAAATTTGATCTGTACCTTACAGCCTCTATGTAATGGGTTTTCTTTATCAGGAATTTGTATTTATTGGAGTTACCTTTAATATCTGAAACTGTAAACTGAAAATGTCAGTCGGTATTATGATCTTAATTTTGTCCAATTATAGCTTCAAAATAGTCTACATGCTACTGTTATTTATTATTAACGGCAGATAACTTTAGCAACAATATAGGAGGTTTGTTAGAAGCACATAGTAAATTCTACTAGGATCATAGGAAGATGATGAATCTTACTGTCTTAAAAAATTGTAAGTAAATGTTACTGGAATCTAGTAATTTTAATTACTGGTCTACTGTACATGTTTGTAATCAGATTCACAGCGCATGGCTCCCACCTTGGCTTGCTGTGGTCAGGTAAATTTAGGAAAATATATAATGTTTTGTATTTATTACTCTTGTGATTATATCATACTGTCTTGTTGGAGGCCATCATTCAGACACATGGAAATCATGGAAAACGAGCCATATATATGTTGATCCAGGAGGTATTATTTAATATTTATTTAGTATCTTTAATCACCATTTGATGTCTTTTAAATCGTACTAGTTAAAAGCTGTTATCTATTACTTAGTCATTTTACGTGTCAAATCTCAGATATAAAGAACACCGTATTGTTACAACTAAACATTATTCTTATTTTATCCAGGGTCTAGAGAAAAAGGCCTTAGCTGAAAAGTGGGCTGAACCCCACGTGGAAGCAATTAAAACTGTAAGCTTCTTTTACAGCTGATATTCCCAAACCAAATCAGGAGCATTTTTGTGCTTAAATGTCTTTCTCATTGAATTGCATTTTTATGATTCTAATTTTTTCACATGAAGAAATGGGTTCCAGCTATAAAGGGGGGCTGTGGTTGGTTGTAACTATATATGCTGAACCACATGTGCAATCACTAACTGCAAAAGCAGTTGACGTTCATGAGGTATCAAAGACTGCAATAACTCCTCATATTATCAAAGTTAAAAGAAATAGTCGATCCCTACTTCCAGGTATTTGCCTATACTCCATCAGGTCTTCACTACTATCATGACGTGCACTGAAGCACAGCTTTCTTGGTTACAGGAAGCAAAGGAGTTCAGTAAGCCATATATCAATCAGCTTGCTACTTTAGCAAAGCCGTGTGTTGATAAAGTTCGTATGGTGATGAAGCCCTACACAAAGGAGGTAGTTAATGCTTATGGGAAGATTTTGGAATCGGCAACAACATACCATCATCAGGTATCAATAGCCTTTTTTAGTTGTCATTTGATATCTCTACATGAAGTATTGCGGGAAACAGTGCCTAAGTTTGTCAGATTTGTTGATGTTGGCTATGTCTATAAGCTGCTGGCCTTTGGTTTATTCTTTTACAGTTGTGTTGATTCTTTTATATGGGGAGGCACTCACATTTTTTTTTAATTTCCCTTTTCTTGTTTTAGAGGATTAAGAACTGAACTTTAAATGAACTTAACATTCTTTGCATATTAAGTTTTTCTGCATTGCCTAGGATGTTATTAAACGGAAATTTATGTTAGAGGCTAAAGCATATAAATTACCTTATACATGTCTCAGAACTGTATTAATTATATTGGAATCTTGAACTGGAAATAATTATTTTCAGATTGTTGTTACCTCGTTAAAATACTATTAAAGTGCTATTACGTTGCTTATTGAACCACTGTTGCATGTTCTATTTTAGGTTAAAGCCAAAATGCAAGAAATTTTGAAGAAGCATGAGCTGACAAGACTTCTTGCAACCAATGAGCTTGAGTGGTTTGCGGTATAGCCTTGCCTATTTACTAATGTTTACTGTAATCAAATAATTTAATCACATTATCTGACACAAATAGTGTAACTTACTGTTGTTTCAATATTGCAGCCATCCGCTTTGTTGGCCCTACCTATTATTATTTTGTTTAGAAATGTTCAGCTGTTTTCTGGCAAGTTTATTAATTATCTATTCATTTTTCATGGTGCATTTTCTATTGTTGTCATAAGAAATGCCGTAGTTTCTGCTGGAGATATCCTTGTTTTAACCATGCCTAAAATTTGAATAACTAAAATTATTGCACAGCAAAAAGGCAAAGAGACGTGCTTGACATGCTAATACCAACCACGGTAGTTGTAAGGCCAAAAGGGGGCATCCAGACAAGTAGCGTACATGCTTATATTTTCCAGTCACTTTATTTTGGGTTATTATTAGAGGTATGCATCTCTGATTGCATAAGCCAAGATGAGGGTAAAACTCGTTAGAAGAGGGGGAGAGATTGAAACTGTAAATATTTATGGTCAGACAAGTCGTGTAGCATAATAGTAAGAGAGGTGGCTAATAATATAATATTCATAGCGTCTAGAGCTGATGCAAGATTTTCATTGAGGCCTGCTGTGTGTGTTTACCTTGAGCATTCGACTTATAGTGGTCTTGTTATGGATGCAGCAATTTAGCGTGTTAAACATTTTTGCTTTGTATTTTCTGCAGGCTGGCGCTGGAGGTGGAGCTGGACGTGTGTTTGTTGGGGCTATGATAATAAGTTTCATCTTCGGTAGTGTCGTGTAGGGAGTAGGGAGCTTTGCTGTTGCCTTTGAAACTATGGAAATCGAATCTTCTCTTATCCAACCCCCCCAATTTCCTTCTTTTATCTTTTTGCGAGGAAAAATAGAAAAAGTTGGATGAAGAACCCTTGAAATCTTGAGATATCTCATATCTAGGAGTTGGTGTAATATTATTATACGGGCAGTGCCAGTTTTCGTCATCTATGTTAGTGCAATTTTATTTGAATCTTTTATTCTTCTAGATACACGATTGAAAGAAGTCTTATTTGTATTCATGGGATGGGATGGGATATATGTTAGTCAAAGGTTAATGTTGTTTATTAGTGATTTCTTCTTATTACAGAGACTTTTGTTAAAAATAATAGTAATAATAAGAAGAGGGGTTAATTTAGGTGATTCCTTTATTACGTGCTTGATTCTTTGATGTTGTGACTCGTCTTCGGATGGATTTGCTATTAAGGATGAGCTGCAATTTCAACTTTCACTTTCCATTTCCATGCATAAGCCAAGGGGCCGCCATCTGCGTCCGCTTGGTTTTGGATTTTTTAACCGTTTGTCATTTCCAAAGTGTTTTTTTTTTTTTTGGAGAAAACGAGATTTAATGGAGCGATGGGGCAACAAAGGATAAAAGATTAGATTCATGCCATAAATGACGAATGGTTTAACGAAGTAGTAGGAAGAGCAGTTAGCTTATTTTTAAAGAGAAGTGCTGAAAGCAGAAAGGTGCTGCGGATGCTGCAAAGGAAACGGTGAATTTCTTCTATTTTATAATAACAAACAGGTGCAAAGAAAAGATAAATTTTAATTACAAATATAGGTGACAGAGGCAGGCGGGCGGGCAAATAAAGGTAAAGGTATGAATGTGCTAATAGTTTTATCCTCGCATAAATATATATAAATATAATCCTATTATAAAGTCAATTCACAATTGGGACATACGAAACAAAAGAGGCCCAGTTTTAGGGTAGTGCTTTTAAACTCCTAATAATCTGAAGCATATGAGGTGAGGTAATAAATGGGTGTTTGTTTGACCCATTAAGTTCCCCACCCCCCCCCCGCCCCCAAGTCTTCCAATCCTAAACAGATACTACCATAATTAACCACTGACCATTGCGAAAGCAGACTACTTGGGGACATTTGTTCGATTTTGCCTTGTCCATTAATTAGTAAGCAGGCCAATAGTTATCTAAGTCCATGCAGTGGTCCATGCTCAAGTATCTGCTGCCGGGCCCATTTGCATTATGAGTGATATCTGCACCATAACCATTATCGGCGGCAAAAGTACTGGCGGTCATCAAGGAGGCCGAAACGTCTTGTTGATGCATTGGATTTGGTGGGGGTGGAGGAGGTTGCATTGGTCGCATAACAGGCTGCGCGGAGTCGCCTCCAAGATTCAGATTCAGTCCGGATACAGTAAACCCTCCTGGATAGTTGAGTTGGGATTGGATAGGTAGATTTACACTAGAACTTGGACCATCCCGTAAAACCCTTGAAAGCTCCGCCAGTTCTACGTAGTTCCGTCCCATAGAGAAGTGATAGTTCTCTGCCTGCATCATTGCTGCCGCCGGTATCACACTTGCTCCTCCTATTTCCAAATTGTAGGGATTCACTGCTCTTGATTGATTTGAGGGATACTTTTTCATCCCCGCGCTCTTCTGAAACACGCGGCAAACGACCCATTCGTCCTGCTGAACACATGCATGCATGGTTACCAAGATTTTTCCCGTCAGTATGTGAGTAACACATGGCATCAACTTAATTGTCAGATACCAGAAGAAACGACATAACAAGAGACGAGAACATCTTTATTTGGCTTTTGTTGAATTGAAATGGATTTTATAAATTAAAACCCATCAAATTTTTATGGATTGCTTCAAGAAATTAAGTTCTTTCATATGGCCAAGCCTTCCCACGACCATAAATTTATATTCCAGATAACTATTTAATTTTAATCTTGTGGATTGGAGTCTTATTTCTTTTCTCTGTATGCATAGGGTGTATCATATATATATATATATATATATAAAGTAGGAATAGATGAAAAGTAGCAGATGAAGATGAAGATGCAGATGCAGATGCAGTTAGTGAAGGGGATGGATACCTTGTTAGTTCTAAAAGATGATTTAGAGTGAACACGATACTCATGCATGACCCAGTTGGTTTTCTCTCCTCTAGGAGCTCTCCCTCTGTAAAACACTAACGTCTTCTTCATCCCAACCAACTCTGATGGGACGCTGCTGGTACTACTGTTGAAGATCTCCTTGTCTTTACCCGTCGTCTTCCAGTAACCAGTGTTCGTTGCTCGGTTTGTTCTTACACCAGTTGGGTATTTTCGATCCCTAAGGCTGAAAAAATACCACTCTTTTTCTCCCATTTTTGCCTTTCCTGATGAGGAAACATTTCGAAATTAGGGTTAGATCATAGCTTAGCCTCATACACACATATATATCGAAATTAAGCTTCGTTGAAAACCAGGAGGTTAACCAGAAAGGCAATTTACACTGCAACTCTAATTTTGTCGTTAACTTGTGCTTCTTTCTTAGGTTCTTTTTGTAATTTTTTTTTTCATGGAATAAAAAATTTGCAGTTATGCATAGAAATTACCTACTCTGGTTAAAGAGCTATGCTGATTGCTGCAGCCTGGCCCTGAAGGTAAAATTTTCCATATTCGATGCAAGAGGACAAATATTTGTGTGACTTGGGCCGATTTTATTATTTCTTTCAGAAGACTAAATTTGATTCAATGATGGGAGATGAATGTTGATGCTCAAAATTTAGAACCAACATGGATATATATATATATATATATGAAGTTATTTAGAAAGGAAATCTACTTTAAAGGGAACAAGGTTAAACTACCAGGAAGGTCCCAGGGCTCGCATTTGTTGAGATCAACATCGGCAATTGCTCTTCCAGTAAAGTTAGCATCTGAAATCTTGTTTACAAGATAGTAAGTGATGAGCTCCTCGTCAGTTGGATGAAACCGAAATCCCGGTGGTAAGGTTTCTTCTTTTCCATCCCCTTCCATTGCTATTTCCTTTCTGCTGGCTTTTCTTGTTACCAATATTTTGGTCCTGTAATATTAAATATTAGTATTGTAAAACGAGATGATATAGTAGATAGTCCTAGTATTCTAAAAGGGAATAGGCAAAGCAGCAAGCAACCAAGGAGAAGTGAAAAGAGTATGTGGATTGATTGTCTTCCAAATAACAGAAAATTAAGAAGCAACTTTGAAAACCCTTAAGTAGCTTACTTGTAAGGATGAAGAAGAAGAAGAAGAAGAAGAAGAAGAAGAAGAAATTCTTGGATTAGGTTTTGCTGATTATCATTTATATCATATCATATTTGAAATCATAACTCATAAGCAAGGTGCTAGAGAGAAGAAGAAATAGCTACCTGGTTGGTTTTCTTACTTAGCATGCACAAGAAATCCAGGAATTTAAACTATCTTGAGTTGAAGAAAGGGAATTGAGGGAGTATCTATGAAGCTCTCACCTACTATGGGTCTTCAGTTTGAAGGTACAACATATATCTGGCCACGTCCTATAGATTTATTTATATACTATATTCTTTTAATTAATTCTAACAATATTAATATTATGCTCAGTCATATAAGAAATCCCTTCTTCGGATATTTACGCGATTGCCCTCTTGTCGTGGAGCTTAGATTGAGTCAAGTCAGTGACTAATTACATGTTTTTTTTGTTTTAGTGCGCACAAAGTAAATGAATAAATCTATCAAAACCAGATATAAATATTTAATTTACTATATATGCCAGGACTATTTTACAAGAAGAAATTGAACAAGTCTACATGTATGTATATATATATATATATATATTCATCTTGGTGATCATGGTTAGGATTTATACATATGTGTATGTAAATAAGAAGGGTACTACTACCAGTATACACATAAAACAGGAAAAAAAAAAAAAAAAGATGCTATAGAATTTAGTAAAATGAAATTCCGAAAAAGCCCGTGCATTGGTGGGATTGGGAATGGGATATCATACGAGTAATTGGACAGTTAAATGAAAATGTGAATTAAGACGAGAATGGAATTATACTATATTAATTAATTATTACAAGTAGAGTTTGTAATAAAATAACAGCATTAATGTAGCGTAGCTAAAAGATGCAAAAGCAGGGAAGGTCGAAGGATAGGACAAAGTCACGTATACAATTAATGTGGATTCCTGAACGTAAACCCCGTTGGTTGCACACTTTCATTTCTTTTAAACCAGACCAGACCAGACCAAACAATTAATCATTCAACAATATTAATTCAGCAGCTTAGCTACGAGTACTAGTAGCAGCAGGAAGGCAGGCAGCATGTTTGTATACATACACGTGATAGTGGACCCCTTCCCTTAGTTAATTTCCCCTTTGAATTCTTTCAGACTGAGGAGAGGGGCCGGCGGATGTTCCTGGAGGAGACAACCGCTGCCATAGAAAAATGAATAAATCAAGGAAGAAGGAACATTTGTTAGACCAATCTCCTGGATTCACTTCATTCCCCCCCTTCTTCTGCTCATGTTTCGCCTCCTTTACTTTTTTTTTTTCCCTGCACTGTAGTCTGCAAGCATGCCTATTGGCTTTGCACACACATCTTCCAAAAAAAACACACCTCCAGACATTCACGTGTTTAACTTTTGTGTTTATTCAACAATAGATACAAAGGCTTTTATTAATGAAGACCTACATCATAATTAAGTCTCAGCTGCTATGCATGTATGTCTGTCTTATCTAATTAATTACCTGCATAATTTACTTGAGGTTTAGTTAGATTTTGAAGCTCCCATCCCAATTCCCATGTTAATATATATATATATATATGTATATGCACACATATAGCGCTACATGTTATTTAGTTACTAATTTTACATTAATGTTATTTAGATTAATTAACATTTAGGAATAGTACTGCATGGAACAGCAGACAGATAGATATGTGTCGATAAATAATTGAATTGAAATAATTGCATTACAATTTTTGTTAAACAATTAAAGCAGTAGCTGTGCATTTATATATATATATATGTATATATGAAGATCTGATTTTCTTTACTTACACCACTCTTCAAATATGAAAATCTTATAAAACTCCTGCTCTCGCTCATTTCTGATCGTTGTAACTCACCGATATCTATTTTCACATACAATTTATATTAATTTGCTACTTATATTTTTATCATTTGTTGCATGTTTGATTCCACTATTAATTTCCTTCAAATCTTAATTTAGATTCTAATTTATTCAAATTATTTACAACTAAACTAGCCAATCATTAAAAAAAAACCGCATATATATATATATATGTATTTATGTATAAAGACTTTTAGATCTTAAACCAATATTCTTTGCAGTGAAATGCATAGTGATTAGGATATTCATCCAAAGGAATTATATAGCTCGGAGGTTTTGGAGGCTACTTAAATTAATTATTTAGTGCTGCCACAACATTATTTTTTTTCTTTGGATAATTTCAACGTAAGATTAAGATATATTACTATTTGACTGCAACTTGAGATAGCGTTTGAAATTTAAAATTGCTTCTACGGATACTAATTAAATTCAAGTTTAAAGCTTATTATGCTAAAAAAAACCCTACTAAATTTTTGATTTTAACATGTATATATACCTATGTATAAAAAGAGACATAATAGTTAATTACCTGTGTAGTTATTTATTTATTTATATGAGGTTTATCATTTTGTTGGAGTAGTTGTTGACATAGAATTAACTCTTAAATGATCATATATTGATACATGCACCACCATTTAAAATCGTCTTGCTATTCCCAGGTTGTAAATTAAGATTCTAAGCTCTTTTTATGTATATTAAAATAAATATACGAAGCATTCATATATTCAACACAATTTCAATATATAAACGCGTTAGTATTCTTTCAACGTGGTGATTAGATTCTTTAAATAATTTAACAATGACTTTATCAACGCATATATATATACATATATATATATATTCTCAGCAAAATTGTATCGTAATCTTCAAGAAGAATGATTGAACAATGATAAAACCCTAAAGTCGGTTTGGAGATAAAAGAAGATTCATGGTTGGCAATGGCATGCTACTTGTCAAACACTTCAAAATATTAAAAGGGGCAGCTGCTTGCTTAATCTCATAGTTACGTCTTTCCTGGTATGATGGACATCGTCATTAATCCATGATTAATCAACTTTGAATGATATATATATTTATATGACATATGTATGTAGGTTCATTGGTTTGGTGTGAATATATATAGAGAAAGGATCAAGTAGAGTGCTGAGATGATATTTGTTCCCAAAAGGGATGCAAGATATTCAAAGGAGTAGTTGCATGTCAGAAAAAAAAAATTGAAAATTGTAGATGGGAAAGGGATATGCCTAATCTAGAATTCTAGATAACCAGGCCATGTTTACCTCACTAATTACAACTTCTTCTACTATCTAATTTTGTTCTCTGGTTTTCCTTTGCAAACAAAGAAGTTGGGGTTTCGTTATCGTATGGATTTGTTTTCTTGTATTTCTAGTCCAAAAACAATACTATATAATTAAATATATATATATATACAGTTATAGTTAATAGTTATAAATTGTGGTGGGATATAGCTAATTAGCCAGTATATGTTAGGTTGGAACTTGTATATGAGTATATATATGGGCATGGGAATAAGCCAGAAAGAAATCACGTACTGCTTGTGCGACAAACGCATGCACAACGCCCCTCCGGTACATGTTATTAATCCTTATATAGTTAATAATTCAGAGTTGAGAGAGGCGAACATTTTTGGTGTAAAACTACACATGTATAGGAATAGGGCATTAGCTGAGCTAAATAGTATATTTGCAGATCTGAATCATCTATTCTAGAATTTTAAGAGCAATTCTATTGACTATTGTTTGTAAGAAGATAACCCAAACAATGTTCAAAACTTCTGGATTCAAAATCTTTAGTAGACTTCCGTTTCTATCTGTATTCTCTCCTTTTGGTATTTACAGTTCCACATGGAATGAAAGTCTCCCATTCACATTTCCGTGCATATATCTAAAAGGTTGAGCATAAAGGCCTACATTTATTCCAAGTATACATCTTCTTCTTTAATTAGTTTTCAATGAAATAAATAAATAACAAAAAAATAAATAAAGTGCATCACAGTACGTAAGCAATTATACGGCAATCAAACGCTATGCCTAAAACTGCTATATCCTCCCAAATTGGTGGAAGAAGCGGACCCATACCCTCGTATATGCGATATGTTGAAGTATAGGTAGTCTCCGGTTACTAGGTGTATGCGCTCAACCATGAATCAGAATATTTATATATGCTTGGTACGGGTTCCTTGTGATTGCTAGCAGTAAACTCCTGCAAGAAGACAGCACAAACTTGAAGCTGTTAAACAAAATCTTACCCGTTAAAACCTGCAGGGAAATTTGTTCAACAGTTGCTCTCTCATCATCTAACTTGTAAAATGAACAGAATTGTCGACAGCGACCAGGATTAACTGTTGGGCCATCTGAACTTGTGAAGTGGTGCCCTTAATTTCCACAGTAATCATCTTATCTGGCAAACCCCGGCCCACTCTCTTCTATTGTAAGGATTGCTCCACTCTCACGGCCAATCTGCAATATTTGATCCACCAGCACCAATGATGTCCTCTGCAAACAACAATGGTACTTTCATCCCTTGTGTCATCCAAAACAAAGAGTACCAATTCTCATTATCAGTTCAAAAGGAACGAGCCGACTAAACAAAGGGAAAGATTAAGGTGTTGGCCTAGAAGAATATAATAATAATAATAATAATAATAAGAAGAAGAAGAAGACAGAAACTGAAAGAGAAGATATTCAAACAATTCTTCTGATCAGTGCAAGACAGGCCTTTGAAGCCAGAAGCACACATAAGCAGGGCTCGATCATTTTAGATCATTTCCCTACTCTTACTTGCACAAATGGATACAGAGTTATCCTGAGATATCGTAGCCATTAACCAACTTTCTTGATATGAGCACATTTAACATTGTAACACAAGCAGCAGCGATAAGTGTGATGATTATGATGACTGTTTTCTTCATAAGAATTGTAGGAAATCTTTGAAAAATCAATAATTTTAAGTAAAAATAGATTTTTAAAAAGTCAATTATAATTATATAATCAGATCTTATAACTTA
>JBBYHO010000016.1:6533596-6543686 GCA_038382025.1 Adansonia gregorii | reverse complement strand
AGGACAAAGCAAGTCACTCTCTGCTTTTCCATCTTCCAAAATGCTAAAACAATTAATATGCTTGAATCTCAAATACACTTTCTCTCTTCTATATCATGATGATTTCTATTAACAATTTTTCTTTCTTTTTTATTTGGTACGCAGATCACCCTGGACAATCGGATTGCCTTGGAGCCTTTTTTTTTTCCTTTGGCTTTGTGATTGCCCTGAATGTTAAATCGTTGTACAGCTACAATGGTTCACTGATGCAAGATATCTCTTAGTTGTAGATAAATGATACAATAAAGGCAACGCATAAGCTTAATTTGCCGAGGTCAACAAGCTCTAAACTTTGTCTATGCCTCAAAATTATTATGTCAGTCTGCAGCATACAGGATGGCTGTCTATCTAGTGCTTTTGCTGTTGGTGCCAAGCACAAGAACACGAATGTAGGTTCTCACAGAAACTTCATTCTGCACATGTACAAGGGAAATGATAGATAGGAAAGTTAAGTACAATATCATGATTGGAGATGCAAATAGGTAGATAAAAGAAGTGCGGTAGGGGTACCTACGTCTTTCAGTGGCTATGGGTTCAATTAAGGCGACAGGATCAGCAAATAACAAGGTAAAATAATTAAGGCAACAGGAATAGCAAATAACATGGTAAAAACGACGCTAAGCTGACGGAAAAGAAGACAGTCCTATTAAGCAATCTTAACTCATTTTCTACAAAAAAAAAAAAAAAAAAGGGGGGGAGGGGGTTTGGATATTTTATGCCTTTGTCATACAAATGGTGCAACCACCACCTGGCCTTATTCTACAACCAGGCAGGAATGCCATAAAAGATAAGGAAGGGAAGAAGAGAAGCTGGAAAGAGAATTTGAGAAATCATATCCATAGCATAAGCAAATAGCGTGCTGAAGAAGAAGCAGCAGACAAGGATTTCAGAATTACCTATGTGGCATCCATGATTTGCAACATGGCTAATGATGGTACTTATGTCCTTTCAGAATAGTCCATGACCTGAAAATAAATGATATATCACCTCTCATAAGGTAAAGAGAAGAGATTTTTACCTATAACAATTTCTTTTATTACTAGTGTCATAAGCAATCACAAAATAAAAATACAAATAAAAAAGAACAAGGAGACAAGGTGAAGAGAAGAAACAAAAGGAAATATAGTATCACTTGTCAACCTTACCTAAAGAATTCAATTAAGTTTAACCAATTTGACTTAGACATTATAACCATCCACTATAAAACAATTAACATAAAGAAATTAAACAACTCCCAACAATCCAAGTTGGTTTTAAATCAATAATATTTCCAATAACTGCCCATATATATCCAGCCCAAGCAACAATGACAGAAAAATCTGTCTCCACCATTGATTGACCCAAACCCAAAGACAACTGAAACTTCCCAATTTGCTGCGTAGAACAACAAAAGCAGAATCATCATAGCAACCAATAGCCCCGATACCACCAAAGTGGATCAAATTCAAACCTTCGTTCTGTGAGATGTAGCTGGAAAATTTTAGGTTGGAAAATGGTTCCTGAAAATGGACTAAACAGTCACAGGAAAAAAAAATCATCAGGAGCTTTCACTTGAAGATGGATAAATTTTTTTTCTCATCCATAGTGACAGATAACCGCCTTTCTTTCTTTTATTTTTGATGAATTATTCATTATCATTCCAACATAGATTGACCAAGGCTGAATGCAGCCAGTGAACAAACATGACCCGAAATCACCTTGCACTGAAATAAGCATTTTCTGCTATAACAGACAAATATGTTCTATAATGAACGTTTTTCAACGTTTCACAAGATTGAATGTACGCTAATTAAAGATGCAACTGCAAGTAACCTTTTCTCACCTATAAAGCTGTTCCATGAGCACAACTAGTGCAATTTGATGATTTAATACCATTGAAGACAACTTGATTGATATATTCGCACGTTCTCGCACTCGTTGTCCATGACCATAAGGTCCACCAATGCAAAATGATAATCTTGAAGCTCCCTTAAACATGGGAAATTGTAAAAACACATGCATGCATGAGTCAGTCTTTTAAATATCAAATTCAAGTTATAGGGTGTTAAAAGTATGCAACATCATACCCATATCACCAAGTTGCAATCAAGGTCAAAAAGTGAATATGATCCCAGAATTGTTCTAGCTACTAAGACATTTGCAGCTGCAAGCATCTAAATATGGGAAAGTGGTAGCTTGATACTGGTGGCTAACATCTATCTCAAGGAGGGATGCAAAATATGTATGAATCAAATTTATAATTCTGAAAATTCCAACCGTATACATGTACAACTTACCAGGATCAATTATTTGAGGCCAATTTAGTTCTGAACATTTTTCACATTAAGTAGATTTCATATACTCAAATAAGACTAAAGCAACTGGATACTTGTTTTTTTTTTTCAGTCACTCCCAATAATTATTTTAATGGTTTATATTCCATACCGTATTCCCAGCATCTCCTAACAATTCAGCCATCTGCTCAGAGCCAATATCTAGTCCACGCTCATCCAACATCACCACCTACAAGTACAAAGTTAAATGGTTTCCAATGAAAGGTCATAAATGCCCAACAAAAACTAAATTTGCAAATATTACAGAGGTTAAAGGTGGGTGATAAAGAAGTGAAAGAAAAGAAAACAGTGGCCGTAATGCAACAATACAGCCACTATTTGACAGTTTTGGCACCCTCCATTACTAAAATTCACACCCGATATTGATCATAATTGACCACAATAGCATTTATTATGTCTACAACCGCAATAAATGTGAAGCAAATACAACCTCCAGTGCATTTTAAATATAATAAGAATAGAAGGAAGTTACGTTGAATGGTTTTTGAGGACCTACCCAATCATCAGACCTGATTAAGCTGACGACCGCCGTGTCTTCATCATCAACCTGTGCCCTCGCATTGCTAGAAGAAGTCAAGGACGAATTCACCCATAAAATTGCAGTTCTAAGACTGAAGAAAAAAAGGTTGTTCAAAAAACAAAGACCACAAGTTACATCAATGGACAAAGGAAAGACTATACTTACCGCGCATTTTTGGGATTAGAGCGAATATGAACATCATCAACATGACAATAACTTTTGAGCTTCGCAATATATTCATCCACCAGCAGTTGAACACCGGGGAGCCTCTTTTTTCCTACCGTTAGGATTCGAATAGGCAATGCTTTCTGCAATGAAACCCTCGTAGTTATTATATTAATTAATTAATTAATCTACTATTACGCGCAATTCTGAAACGAAAACTTGAAATGAAACAAAGAAGGGGGCAGCAGAAAAGTTTACCACAGATTGACCAATATATTTGCATCCTTTACCTGATAATAATTTTGAGTTGACAATTGAGATTAATAGAAAACTGTAGAGCGAATATTAGTAGTTTGATTTTGATAGGATAGAATAGAAGAACCTGAAGAATAAGAGCTGGAATTCGTCCATTGAAGACTAACCCCACACACTGAGACTGCCATTGCCATTGCTATGACAAAATTTTAGTATTACTCTAATCGTACAGTTAGAAATGGCGTCAAGCGTAAAAACTGTTTCTTTTTTTTTTTTTTTTCACATGTTGTTCATGATTAAAGACCGTACCTTTTCCTTGACGGCAACCAAGACTCCAACGACCTAATGGTAATGTCAATTAAAACGACAGCGTCCGGATGCCATAGTAGTGGTAAATGTAAATTTGGTGCAAACGACAGCGTTTTTACGCTGAGTTAGGGTAGTTCATTGTTTCTCTTTGATTTACTTATATTTTATTAACAAAATGACACTTGTATGGATTCTGGAAAGGTCCGTTTGTCTCTAAAGCCTGCAGGGGGAGGAGAAGAAGGGAACATCTTTCGGATCTGGGATTAAGGTAATTACGCGAAGCTTCTCCTTTCATATAGATAGATAGATACAGCTATTTCAATCAATTAACTCAAGTCCTATCCTTATGTCTTTGCATTCTCGGTTACATTCCTTGGTATTATTATTGTTTGTAGACGGAGTATATTAGTTCTTGCATTTTTGTCATCCTCATAAGATGTCTGCGTACGAGAACGTTGTCGCCGGAAGATTGAGGCTGAAAGGGAAAGCCCTCAACGTTAGAGCAGATGCCATTTCCAAAAACAAGAGGTGGAGACACAAACACCGTTATGCCTCCGACTCCCATTCCCAGAGCCAAAGTTGGTTCCACTTGCCCTTTGCTTTATCTTCTCGTTATGTGTATGTTTCAAACATTTCACATTTGTCTCTATACTTTCTTATTATAACTCGTTTAAGAGTTGGGGGATTGGTTGTGGGTGTTAAAAATCTATGGTTAAAACAGAATTTTCTCTGCAGGCTTTAAGCTTTTATAGAGTAAAGGGTTGTGTTGTTGATTTACTGCCCAAGCTTATCAACGTAGTATTCAGGAATAAGCCTCTAGGACCCATGTCTGGTTTTTATTGGGCTTTCTTCCTCTTTCACTCGTAAATTATGAATTTCCAAGTTATGACCTGTGGAAGACTGGTTTGCCTTCCAAGTCAGCTGCTAACTTAATGCAAATTAGATATCTTGGTTTTTTATAGATCGGAGAGAAATCTTGCAGTGGCCTGTAAATGAAATACTCTTCTTTAATTGTGACTTAAGGAGTTTCTGATCATGGTTCTGTCTCAGGGTTTGATAATTGAGTGTATTTGTCCTTCGTTTTTGCCTATCTGATGTCTTCAGTCTTCACTTACAATGTTATTGTGTTCATCATTTTGGAGGTTGACAGGTGAAAACACAAGCTTGTCAACAGATCAGACTGACATCCATGAGGCCGAAAAAAATGGCAGTGAAGCTAATGCTTTTGGGGATCATCTTACTCCTGCTGAAAGAAAATTCCTACAACAGACACGTGAACTTGAGCTCCAAAGACTGGCAAAGATGGCGAGAAAATCACACTATGATCGTATTCAGGAGTTTAACCAGTATTTGGCTAATCTAACTGAGCATTATGACATCCCTAAAGTTGGCCCTGGTTAATTTGCCGGAAGTCGTCATATGTGCTCTTTCAGTTGATTAACTGAGCTGAACTGGATTTCAGAGTTCAAAATGTTAGGGATCGTTTGCCCTGATACTAATGCAAGTTATTCTTGAATGGTTCCAGTCAGTAAATGAACTGTCTGATACTTTCCATTTAAGAACTTTTCCGGTTCGTTGGACCTTAGCTGTGTTTGTGAAATGCTCGTCTTACTATTTAGATTTTGCTTGATTTGATCTCTATTTAAGGCTTTTGTTATTGTGATGGCTGATGCATGTATTTGAATCGGCATATGACATAAACGATGTGAGATTTCTGTTGAATCATCTTATTTTAACCACTGCCGCATGACTCAGTATTTCACCTACCTCAGCTGTGAAAATCAGTTGATCAAGGCTGATTTCTGATCAAATGCTGAACTTTGCTCGTTCCATTTTCACCATATAGTGAAGATTGGAGCATGATTCGGCACTTATATCACATGGGTAATCAAACTTTTATGTTTGATCCATCAAACTTATGCTCTTGAAACTCAGAACATCTCCGTGCATAGAAAATTTTCACGTTAGCATGTAGAAAACATGTAGAAAGTAGAAACTCTGGTTATGTATCTGCAATATCAAATCCTTCATGCTTTAGACACACAGACTCATCCATGAACATAGAAGATTGGCCATTTGACTCAACAACCTAGATTGCATGGCTTTGTCCATTTAATGTTTCTCCTAAGACAATTGCACAAGTTTAATAACATCGGCAATTATTGGCTCTGTATAAGGATCTCAATTGTTCTTAACCATAAATCTGCAACCAATAAATCGTCCACTCCTATACACGCCTTTGAAATACAAATAAAGAACCTCTAGAGCCCTTTCCCAGTCTGATTTTCTCATCTATGTATGTGATCTGCAGCTTGACCTCACTCTCACCACCATACCTGAAGTCCATAGCTCCTACCTTCAGTTCAGGTGCCTCAAAAATGACTTGAATCCATTGGTTATCCAGGACCTTTAGCTTTCCTACACAAAGCATGAGTGAATATTTATCACGGTATCAGTGGACATCCACAATTTCACATCACAACATCACATAAATTGAGTTCAACAGCAAAGATAGGCTGTTAAGATTAAAAGGGATTTTAGGCCCGATAATACCTGCTCACATATGAACCAACCCCTAATTCAATTTCTTTATTGGTAAGAAAACTACAAGGCGGCAACATGGGAATGCTAAGTTTTCTCAATGGGTGTCTCTTTAAAATGTCTTATCCATGCTAGTATAGAGAACTTAATGCCAATTAAAGTTAATACATAAAAATTAATGAGAACTGCTGCTGTTGCTGCATCTCTTATTTAGGGGCAAGATATAAGTTTCCAGTGTCTTCAAGTTGGACAAATAGAAAAAAAAAATGTTCTCAAAATTGCAATAGAATGTCTCGGGAATGCAAACACTATAAAGTAACAGCAATTTATGTTTCACGTACTAGTTACATTTGATGAAAGTTTCGACTTTTTATGATAAGGCTATAGTAATAACTGCTGAGGAGTAGAACTAGTAATTAGTAAGTAATGAGCCTACCCTACCTATCAAGGAGACCTCTCCATCGAGAAACCCAAAAACAGAAAAGGAGACTTTGTTTCGGACGGTGTCAGGAGCTTCAACAGCCTGAATCATTTCCTTGGTCTTGAAGAAGAGGCGCCCAAATGCACTTCTGTATCCGCCTCCCGGTGATGTAGGCCTCGAACAGTAAACCACATCCCAATCTGGAAACACAAAACACCCGCTTCATTTGGTCAGTGCAGCCAAAACTTAAAAAACTATTTGCTATATAAATTTGGGACGTCGAGCTTGTCGGGCTTTCACTTACACGTTGTGCACATTAAATATCACAAATAAAGAGACAGAGTAAAATTGTGTTCGAATTTGGTCCAGACTTGATGTTACCTCCGAAGATTAAAGGGCATTTTACTGGTTCATCTACGCAATATTTCTGCAACTCATTAGCTACTTGAGCTACCTCTTCGTGCTCTTTTTTGGTCAACGAAACTCCACCATCCGTTTGCATCACCTAAGTCACAGCTCGGTTCCCACCATGAAATTCAGACAGTCAACCAACTAAAACGTGGAGAATGCAATAATAGAAAATGGAGGAAAAGAGTGAAACCTTGGAGAGAAGAGAACCAATTAGATCATCTGGGGCGGTTCGCAGCCCTTGATTGGAGATTGAAACAAAACTTGAAGCTACCCTAAAAGTCTGGTAGTTCTGGTGGTATTTGAGCGGAAACGAAGTGTTTGAGGATAGATTACAAAGTTTTGATCCATAAAATAAGGGGTTAGTTTGGGTGAAGGAGGACGATGAAGTTAAGCAATAAGCTGACATGGGTGGATGGATATTATTATGGGAGGAAACGCGCTGTGGCTAGCAGTGGCACCGGCAGATGATATTCAACTTGAAGAGAAATGAGATGTTTGTTCCTGCTGTTCACTGGCTGTGACTGGCCCTTGAGAATTGAGATGATGATGCCATGTCAATGTGGGAAATGGAAATCAAAATAGGACCCACCACCCCCGCCAGGAACTGGATTACGTGCTGCCACCTAAGCAGATATTTGAGTTTGGCATCATCCATTTTTCTTTGTTGCTGTGCCTGTGGCTGTGGGTTCCTTCAACTTGCGGAGAACTTGCAGTTTATGGTTAGCCTAACATGGCCCAATGGATCTCCAGAGATTTTACTTAGAAGATGAGTAAGCCCAATTTTAGAATCCATTTTAATTGTTTTCTTCAATTTTATTACATATTCAAGACCGTAGTTTGTAGTAGTAGTGGCATACATATTTTATCTTATACTGTCACTTGATTTTTTTTTTTTCATTTTTTCTGTCTTTGAGAAAGAGGGATGTTAGAATTTTCTAATAAGTGAACTATTATTCACCTACCTTTTATGATTTAATAAAATAAATTGACAATTTAGTTTTAATATGAAATACGTAAAAGGGTCCAACTAATTAATCAATCGCGATCTATTCCAGTATGAATTTTGGGCATCTTATTAGATCAGTGGGTCACTGTGGTGCGACGATTGTCTTAAGTCTTAATATCTGTTTTCGGCTATTGTAAGTTTTTTGTATTATTATTAGGATGATGGTGAGCGGCATAGGCATGGTTTCGTTGACAATAATAAATTTGGTTTTTCTATTAATGATTATTTTGCGAGGCATGCAGGACGAAATTGGATTTTATGTTTGATATTTCCAACAAATGGTTGCAAAAACTTCTTTATTAAGTTTGCTGCAATTCATGCAAATTCTTTTGCTGGAGACGAAGCGACCATTTAAAGCATTGAGAAGCTGATTGGAGAGGACCGTCAGGATCTGATAAAATATAGACTCCATTTCTTTATCCAAACAGGACTTAGGAATTTCATGTTTAAAAAACCAAAATAATAGTAATAATCGGAATCGACGATTTTACCGTTCTTGATTTTTTTTATTTATTCTCATAACGGGGATTAGGCTTCCAAATTAGGGTCATGTGACCCAATAATCAAGCCTCGCTTTCGTTATACATTTACATTTAAATATAAAAATAGAAGTTCTTTTGCTTTCCTCGTTATAAAACTGTGACTTCCTTAGAAGGCTACCAAGCTTGCGGCCAGTCCCATCGCCGTTGCAACGGCTACGCTTGAACACAATACTCTGGAAGAAGCGGAAGGAGCAGGTTCTTCAGCTGCTTCTTCTTCATCAGCAGCTTTGGGCGATGGAGGCGACTTCTTCTTGGTTGGAGCATCAGCTGTTGCATGTGCATCAGATGGAGCAGGGGAGGGTGCTTCCGATTCATCATCAGCTTCCTCCGCCTCCGAAGGAGCAGGGGCACCGGCCTTCTTGGGAGCAGGGGCCGCTGGCTCGGAACCTGGTGGTGGGGGAGGAGCAAGGACGGGATCACCAAAGCCAGGAGCCACAATAGGTGTGCTAATATGAAGCACTGATAAGTTGAAAGGCTGGGAAAAAACAGACCCCAAAAGCTTAGCGACTAATGGTGCACCATTCACGGCTGAACCGAACACAACATTACCTGGCGCTATCCTGGTAATGTTGACGAAACCTTGTTGTTCCATAGCCACACCAGTGGTTTGATATAATGTGGTGAGAATGGCGCTCTTCTTTCCCAGCTTTTGGATCTTGAGGGTATCAAAGTAGTCAAGGACAACGTGATTCATAAGGATCTTCTTGAGTTGATCAATGGGCCTGTTTGCGATGGAGGAAATGGCATCGTTGTCCACGGCTAATATGGTAATGGTTTGGCGATGGTTGATTTGTTCAACGAGCTTGGTCTGGCTGAGAAGGTCGTTGAAAGTGCCATATTCAGGGTATTGTCCAAGCACCTTGGTGATGTTGAAAGCTTTAGAGGTGGTGGAGGAGGCCAGGAAGAATGCAACGATGAAGAGGAAGAAGGCTCTGGCGTTGGCATTGGCATTTGCATTGGCAGCCATATCTATTAATATTTTGCGTGGAAAGCTGATTAAAGCAAAGCCTGAATCCTGCCGAAGGAGTTCATCATGCCTTTTCTTATATAAGAGCCTGGAGCCCGGAGAAAGTGCCTACGTTTGATGGTTTGGAGCGAATTCCTCTCTCGACCTTGTCCAACTCCATCCAACAGATTAATGCATTGGAGAGCACAGCTAAATATACCTAATTTGTAATTACTAATTTAGAGTTTGTTTTTGGTACACATGACAAAGGGAAGCTCATCATTAATCGAACCAAAACATTAACAACGGAAAAAAAACTAGCTCCCACGTAATTGATCTATGCATGCTTACTCTAATAGCTGCTGCTAATTTTTCCCTATATATGTATTTAAATTTAATCCATGCACAGTCCAGAAATAATAATATAAGTAAAAGAACCATCGGTTTTTTAATTTGCAATAATTTTTTACTGATATTTTTCAGGGAATAGTGAGAGCGAGAGGATATGTATTTGCTCTTCTTGTTTGATCAAATACTGTGTATAAACAAAATTTCGGTACAACGTAGTTGCGTGGATGTTGATTATTATTATTATTATTATT
>JBBYHO010000016.1:6511501-6526167 GCA_038382025.1 Adansonia gregorii | reverse complement strand
AAAAGCAACTTTGGTTCAGTGATTAACGCCCTCATTTAGGCTCCAAAAAGTATGCTTGGTTCGAATTTGAACTACAAGACAGCATTGTGGTGTTCATTACATAAAATATACATTTATGTTGTTGAGTTCACTGCTAATTAAGTGATTAAATTTATTATAACTTAGAAGTGATACCGCACTCCCTCGAGAAAAATGCTAGAATTTTTTTCCTGGCTTCCCTTTGACACAGGTAATTTTGTGGGACTAACCTTGGTAATATAATGCAGGTATCATGGACCCGATTATTAGATGCGATGGATTCCTTCCAACCTCCTAGAGATTTTTCTAAACCTCTACTTATGCCTATATTTGATGTTATAAAATCACCTTCACAGGGGCCGGTGTCTGCCTGTGGCAAGTTTGAGGCTGGAGCTATACGAAGTGGTTCAAAGGTATTCCATTTTTGTGGCGATGAAGGTTGTAATTTTCTGGATATTGCATGCTACCTCCTATTAGAAGAGCCGCTATAGTTGTTTGAATTCATTTTCCTGTCTTACCTTGTTGCCTTTGTTTGATTGATATTACCTGTCCAAATGTACCATTTTGGTTACCAATGATACAGATTTCTGGTTTTAATAGAATAGCATGCGTATCATCCTTAACCATAAATTCGTTGTGTGTGGTTGTAGGTTTTAGTTATGCCATCTGCAAGTATAGCAACTGTGCATTCCTTAGAGCGTGATTCCCAGGCTTGTACAACTGGAAGAGCTGGAGATAATGTAGCTGTCAACCTGCATGGGATAGATGGAGATCATGTGTTATGCCATCCTGATTTTCCAGTTGCATTTGCAAAATATTTCGAGTTGAAGGTGCTTGTTTTGGATGGTGCAACCCCAATTTTAATCGGTTCTCAGGCAAGCTTCCTCTCTATACTTTATAGTTTTCCTTTTTTTTTTGTTTTTAATGTTTTGGGTTTTCTGAACTATCTAATAATCTGAGTGGAATAATCGGTTGGAGTTTCATATACATAATGCAAAGGAGGTTGCAAGAGTTGCAAGGATATCATTGTTACTTGATTCAAAGACTAGGAAAGTCACAAAGAAAACACACCGTTGCAGAGTGCAGTTGTTGAGGCAAGTCAGGAGGATGATATTGTTGGGTAGTTGCTGGTTTATTTGTGTTATTGGCCTGATAAGTGCAGTCAAATTTGGTTTGACGTCAGTCTGTTTTCTTCTTTCAGGTGATTTTGCATGAACAGGTTTGTGTCGAAGAGTTTTCAAAATGCAAAGCCATGGGAAGGGTGTTTCTTAGGACATTAGGAAGAACGCATGGTGACCCGAATTACCGAGGAGCGGTAATAGTCTCCCAAGTGTGCTCATAATCTTAACATTCTTGGGCAGTTTTCAACCATTAAAGTTGCTCGTCTTAGTGAATGCACACCTTTGTTAGAGAGGAGTTTCTGTGGTATTCAAGATCCATGTGAACAATGGGCATTTCTTTTTATGCGGCTTCTCCAATATCTGTTCCATGTGTGTTGTTGAGATGGATTTAAGTTTTAGTCTGTACCATTTTCTTGTACTGAAGTACAAATTAAATTGATTCATTCTTTTTATAGGGTAAGGCTTCGAAAGGTCTAAGTTAACTTTAGACGAAATATGTGAATCTTTAACGGGAACTGGATGCAAGTTTTGGTTTGATTGTCCTTGCAATGCAAGGGTGTATCTTGATTTGGATCCCCCCTGGGTGTAAGGGCAAACCGGGTTTTTGTGGTCTTATTTAAAGGAAGCTAAAAGTTGAGGTTGATAAGGAGTGCTCCATTCTGGAGATGTTAAAGCTAATGCAACAAGTATAACCAAGTCCCGGCAGGTGCAAATTAGATGTAGCCTGACCTGATCTGACTTACGGTGACTGTCGATTTATAGTAGTTACAATACAAAACATGTATAAAATCAGATTGCATCAGCTTTTAAAATTAGAATTAGAGTGCAAAAGCAGTTAGTTTGGGCTTGGCATTTTCCTTTCCAAGTCAAGCTCAAGCACACAATTTATGTATTGTTCTGTTTTTTGGTTGGGTGAGAAAAGATATTCAAATGCAACCTTCACCCAACAAGGAAAAAGGCAGATAGTAGTATGTACTATGCAGTGTATATATGTAGGTCAATGGAAAAAAAGGGCAATTACTGAAAGTCAAAAAGGAATTGGAAACTATGTCTATTTGTAAATGCCCATTTTTATCCCTTCTTATTCGGTTACCTATTCCTGACTCCTTCGCCCTCCTTTATTCCTTTGCTTTCAGTAACAGAAAATTAACAAAATAAATTATATATATATATATGTATATTATTATGACTTGCATATAATATCAAAGCGAAAGAGGCTAATCACTACTGGCAAAAAAAAAAAAAAAATCTAAGGTAAGCCCCCACTTTGGTCTCTTCCCTCCTCCTTCTTCTCCTTTTGTTCCTTTCTTTTATTCTTTAAATATGGTCAGTGAACAGCTTTAAATTTGTTTGATTTTCTAAGTTTTTATTCATTTCACCTGTTACCCATGATTGTTGATTTCTTTTAATTCTGTTAATACTACGAATCTGGATATATTCTTTTTCACAATATTTATTGCTTTATGGGCTCCTCCTTTTCCCCTTTGCTCAATACCCAATTCATCATTTTGGATTTGGTTAGCGTTTAGGTACGGCGATTAATCTGGTTGTTTAAATGAGGTTTTTTTTTTTTTTTTTTTTCCGTTTTCATGGTTGTCCATGTTCTCTATTCTTTCGTTCCCTATCATAAAAGAACGAATACAATTATGGCATCAAAGTTCCTAATTTTATTTCCTTTTATTTTCAAATTATGAATAACAGTCGTTGTAATAATCAAACTGTCAATCTGGACATGACTTTATCCCTGTGTTCGGTGATCGGTTACTTGCTATTGCAGGCATCTGATAAGTTAATTGTTTTAAGATTGTACTTAACCAACAACTTTAAAATCGTCTGATCGCTATGATGCTCTTTATCTATCTTCTTCTTTTGTTGAAATTGGATTTTAAACGCGTTTAAACTCTCACCACTTGCCAATGACCTTAGGAATATGTTGATTACTGCAACTTACTGTTTTCTTCTGCTATGTGCAGCTTTTTATTGGGGATCTTATAGTAGATCTGCGGTTGATTCTACTTGTTTGACACCTTGAAACTTAGCTAATTTGTCCAAGAAGTTCTTTTTGCTCTATATCTACGTTTTGTTCGAGGAAGTTGCGTACCATGTGCTTGTAGATTATTCTGCAAACTGTCTCTTTATGGCCTTCGAACCTTTTTATGAAAAAACACCCCAACCTAAACCTTCTTACAAGGAGGATGTTCAGTTGAATACCAATTGGGATGATGTGATTTGTCCTATATGTTTGGATTTCCCCCACAATGGTGTACTCCTCCAATGCTCATCTTACGAGACAGGTTGCCGTCCTTTTGTGTGTGACACAGACCACTTGCATTCAAATTGTTTGGACCGATTCAAAAACGCATATGGTATGTCGTCCCCTTCTACATCTGATGCAATTCCTGGAACAACCATTCAGCTAACAGTATCTGAAGACAATTGCAAGCCAACGTGTCCCTTATGTAGAGGGGAAGTCACTGGCTGGATTGTTGTTGATAAGGCTCGTCTTCTTTTAGATAAGAAGAAGCGTTTTTGTGAGGAGGAGCAATGCACATTTGCAGGTACCTACTTGGAACTACACAAACATGCTCGGATAGAGCATCCCCATGCACGTCCTTCAAGAATTGATCCCGCTCGGCAGCTTGATTGGGAAAATTTTCAGCAGTCCTCTGAGATAATAGATGTTTTGAGCACTATACATTCAGAAGTCCCACGTGGGGTGGTTCTTGGAGACTATGTCATTGAATATGGTGAAGATGAATCTGGAGATGAGTTTGAGGATTTCCCTGGTGAGGGCAACTGGTGGACCTCTTGTATTTTATATCAGATGTTTGATAACTTCAGGATTTCAAGAAATAGAAGGAGATCACAAGTCACTGATGCTAGAAGGAGGGGTCGCCGCTCTAGTTATGCTTCATCAAATTCTGATGGAAGTTCAGTGACTTCTGTAGAATATGCGGAGTATAGAGTAGATGAGACTGATGATGAGTTTGTGAGCACTGGTGCCCCTTCGAGAGGTAGCTCTGGCTATCGGAGGTCAGCAATGTTTTTTTTCCTTCTCACAATTCTCTTTCTTAGGTGTTCCATTGTTCTGTTTATCTCTAGCTTTACTTATTGTTTTCATAATTAAGTATTCTAATGGGCATCTCGTAAAAACAGTTGCTTTATGTTCAACCAAGAGGTTGTAAAGCATCTCATGGCCCATGGTTTGATAAATTGGTTTTCTGCCTAGAAACAGTTATTTGTGAAATCATGTGAGTCTCCCCTAGAGGTTTCATAAGGACAAACTTTGTAGATAATTAATGAGATGTTTGGCCTACATTAGAACAGCTTCTGTTGTTGGTCTCTGTCAAATTCCTAATGAATGGATCTGATTTCTAGAGGGAAGTTTGGAATGTGACAAATTTGTGGTGCAACGAGTTTTTAAAGATGAAAGAATTCCTTTCAGCTTCATAATTGTGCTTTGGCAGCTGCAAGCATTACAAACTAGTTTGATTTTCCATGTATCATTGCCGTTGGCTACTGAGTGGGGAGTGCACCACGAGTCCACATTTTATTTTGTTTCAAAGTATATATTTATTTCACCTTCAACGTCATCGTCCAAAAGTAAAAGTGAGCAGTGAAAGGCATGAAGGTCAATGCAATGCAGTTGTTTCATTGACGTGTTTAGTTTGTTAGAATTACATGACATCGGCTACTGGTTTCATGGTTTTATTTTTCTTCTAAGTTTATCTTCTTTTTTAAGTTTTTCTCATGATTTTTACAGTTCTCGAAGACGCCGTTCCCGCTTTTATGACAATTAGGTAGGTACTGTTCAGAGCTCCTATGTATCCTTTTATAGAGGTTTTACTTTACAAAGCCAAATCTTGATGATATTAGTGACAATGTTTTTGGTTGTAGTTCTCTAGTTTCAATCATTCATTCATTCTGTTGGTTTTTGCAGGCAGCACTGAAGAATTGAAGCTGAGGATTAAAGCAAATGGGATACTTGGTGCTGCAGATGGTTTTAGATTTTAAAACATGTAAAAGGGATACAATTGGAACTCCTTGTTATGCTTGTGATCAAATATTCTGGTTAGATTTGATTTTCATGTTGATCAACTCAAATAGAAATCTGATGGGAAAACATTGTGAGAACATTGGGAGATGTTCAGTTTTCACAGAATTCTTTTTATGACAACCTACTACACGCAAACGTAACTGGTAACCCCGAAAGAACTTGAGGAGTAGCAAAGAAAAATGCTATTTGAAGCTGAATTATTCGTATATGGCTGATATTCAGTGATGAAGTCGGCATCGCAAAACTCGAGAAGTTTTTATCGTTGTTACAGATTTCGCCGCGAAAGTAGATAATGGTAGTATAAAATAAAATAAAATTTGAAAAGAGTATTGACAGGGCAGCATAGAAAGAAGTAGAAAAGCATTATGTATGTAGTCATGTTAAAAGGTGCTTACGATGGGCATTCAATAAGACTAATTGAACACAATTGTCTCATCATCATGGATTATAAAAAAAAGAACCGTTGTTCTAATTCATATATATCTATTTCATGTCCACCCTGAAAATCTTTCTTTTCGTTTTGTTTGGATTTTATCCATTCTACCACTCGAGACTTGACAAGTGAAACATACGAGGATTAACCAATTACCTACACAATTCTTTTTTCTTTTTATTACCAGAAATGAGCCTATGCAAAATCAAACTATTTCAAGTCCTGCAGCTACTTTCAAACAGCTAGTTTTGGCTTAACATATAACTGAGGCAATGCGAAATTAAGATGCATACAGAAGTAAAAAGTAGCCAGTTCAAAGGAAGTAAAATACTAGTGTAAAGATAGCCTAATGTGCTGAGAGTTACTACTGACTAATATGGAACATTCATTGTTAAGCAAGTTTGGAATTATATTATTCTTCATTGCCTCCAACACGGCCACACCCCATCTAATTCCATTCATTGCTTTCATCACCTGGATTCATTCTCACTATTTTTTTTTAGTTGACTTACGGCATAGTTGTTAATATTAAGTCCTGAAAATCATCATCATCATCATCATCATAGTTTGTTTGTGTCTGTCAATTGTCGTTTGAAGGAAAGGGAAGGAGAACTGAAAAATAAAGACTTCTTTTCTTTTCTTCTCGTTTCTTTTGGTGAGAAGAGCGAAGGAAGGATGGGGTGGCTGTTGCTTTCACGGAAGGACCAATTGAACTTGGACACGTCATGCTAAGTCCTTGTTAACTGCTCAAGTACAACAGAGGAAACCCAAGGTCCTCAAAAATTCAAAACGGTCAAATCAGCAGTATGTAAAATATTATATATTCCGCAGCCCATCTGTTTATTTCCTTCTCTCTATCTCTCTGAGTTTGTTTATTTTGTTTTTTCTTTGGGGGGGGGGGGGGTGTCTGTCTTTGCATAAAGAAGAGAACCCGACAAACCCCTAATCCTCTTTGTAATTGTAACTAACGAACCCCTCTCTTTCCGTCCATCGATATGGCAACGATTTCTGAAGCTGGCCAACGCCAAGTGACCAGATCGGGTGGCAAAATTGTGCGCCCCAGGCGAGGCATCTTACCCAAGACGCCGTACGACCGCCCCCGATTGCTCAATTCAACTCAACCAAACCCTAATTGGATCTACAGGCACATTTTTTCTCCCACTCGCACCATTGTCACCGGCGCCAGCAGGATGCTTTCCTCTGTTCTCGGCTTTGATGCTTCCTCCTCCTCTTCTTCCTCTTCAGACAGCGGTTCCACTTCAGGTTTCATCTACCTATTTATATATGCTTTTAGAGTGCGACCTTTTCCCATTCATTCTCTCTCCATTTGGTTTATGTTATTTTGGGTGGTGGTAATTGCTTGTCTTCTAGGTTTTCGAATCACAGGTTTCTACAATCAAAGTATGTATCTTTTTTGTTAAAGGGTCAATTCCACGCCAAAATAGAGCCTAGCATGTCGATTATAGCCACAGCCCGCACGCAGTAACATTTGTACTAGTAGTGATGATATTTTGCTTCACTTTTGTAAACTGCTTTGCTTTGCAATTTTATGGCTACCTGTTTCCAAGGACGTTACGAATTCTGTCTTTATTCTTGAGGCTTTCTTCCTCTTTCCTTTCCTTTCCTTTCCTTTCTCACAGGGGCCCTAACCTTTTAATGGGTAATTATGCATATTTCTGTTTGGTACAAGTAGAGACTAAAACTTCAGATTTATATAGGATAATTGGAGGCTGTGAGCAATCTATGCTTCTACACTGTTTATGCTTTTGAAATAGTTTCGTTTCTTCTGGTAGCAATGCATGTATACCATTCATGCTGTGACTTGTTAATCTATATAATTCTTTTTGTTGCGCAGATGGCAGTGATAACAACAATGATGATCAGGATGTCTCGTCTCACGGGGTTCATACAGAATATGTAATTATTTACCCTTTATCCTTTGCGTCATTGCTGCAACAGGAACTTGGTTTTGTCTTTTAAGATTTTATTTGGTCATTCTAGTTAATTTCAAGCTGATTTGATAATATTATTTTTCTCTGTTTTACTTACTTGCCATGATAACATGTAGACATTCTTGACACTAGTGATGGTTATAAAGAACTTAGAGGATGCCTTAGTTGTTACTTTATGGGGTATCAGAAGGAGCCCCAATCTTTTGCGGGAAAGAATGAAACAAAGCACCTAATAGAGCAGCTTCTAATGCAGGAGACCTTCTCAAGGTGAGTAAGAGCTTTATTTCTTATTTGCTTTTCTAGACCTTTTGCATGCTTTAATCCTTTTCATCCTCCTCTAAAACGTGTCCTCCTTATAAAAATATGTGATCAAAACCAAGTAATGCTTGTATACTATGACATTTAGAGTATGATTCTTTGGCAAACTTCACGACATTTTTAATCATTATGCATTTCAACTGATTATCCTTCATATATACCTTCCTGTTAAGTACAATTTGACTTCAAGTTTTGAGCGGATGCTAATTTTGGCTAGGGAAGAATGTGATAAACTTGCAAATATTATCAAGTCAAGAGTTGTGGATTCTCCAACGATCAAAGGCATGAGGCTTGGGAGACTAAATGAAATGCCTAACAGAACAGTTGGAAGTGGTGTGTCTTTCTTAAACTTTAAAGGGACCGGATTTCAGGAATGAACATCTCAGCACCCATAATTGACGGATTGCTTTAATTGTTTTTCAGATGTTGAAATTCATGATCTTTGCAATGTGGCTGTTATGGAGGCAAGAAAATTTTTAGATGAGAAGAAGCCAGGATCAAATTCTAAGTCAGAATTGCACCACGGGACATCTGCTCTGAATTCTGTTACACTGACACATGTTTGTAACACTTTTTCTAATGATGCTTATGGACTTTTCTTCTTTGTGAATTCTTTTCTTAGAAGGAAGGTAGTGCCAGTGAAAAGTCATTAGACAGGAACTTTATCTTGGGAAAGGGGTAGATTATCACCATGATATTATTCTACTTTTGATATTAGTACTGCACTAAGATTAGCTGCATGTTTTATCAATGATGCCTGCTTCTGGAGTTACAGCTGTGTGGTTTGATGTGAACTCACCACCTTTGCCTCATAAAACTTATTTTGAATGTTCTTTTTCTTCCGCTCTTGTTTTCATACAACTTTTAAGCTGGTCTCTTTTCATATGTTTTTGTTTTCTTCTCTTTATGTCAACATGTCTGTCAAAATGTCTATATGATGTTTGCGGTTCCTGTGGTAAACATCATAGTTGGTCCACCTCAAATTAACACCTTTTCATTTGGTTTAAGAAAATGAAAATATGTATAATTATAAATCACGCTTCTTGTACTTAATGTTTAGAGATATTAAGGAAAAAAAAAGTTAACATGTAGAAGATCTTACGAAGAAAAAAAACTTAACATGTATCAGAGGGATGAGGTTGAATATATGAGTGATAAATGGATATAAACATTCTATCCTTTTGCTCCCTAACTTAAGAAAAAATTCTTGTAGATATCAATTTCTTATAATGGGTAGTTGTGCCAGTGGTTTGGTTTTCATGGTGTACTCACACTTGTGAAGCCGATGATGAAAGTGGCACCATTTCTTTCTTGCATAGTTTTACCATACTGATGTAAATGCCACTGTTGTTGAAAGAAAATTAGTGATGAAAATTGTTGATGCCTAGATATTATGTTAGTTTAAGAATATAGCCATTTCTAACTCAGTAAGTTTTTATTGCCGCAGGGTGCTGAAGATGAAGCAGGATCACCTGTGGACATGGCCAAGTCTTACATGCAAACTCGTCCTCCATGGGCATCGCCTTCTATGAGCAATATTAAATTTAGATCGACAACACCAATTGGAATGTCACTTTTCAAAGAAGAAACACCATATTCCATTGGGGACAAATCTTTGTACTCATCCAAGGTGATGTTATATTCTTTTTCCTATTTAAGAATTCATGTAATAATGCACTTTATGGGCATTGGTTTTGCTGGTTGTAATTGGCTATGATGTTGTTGTATAATTTGTATTATTAATGGATGTGTTATACTGCCATTAGAGGAGTTTATATTTCTCGGAGGAACTTCAAATACATGCGGGATGACTGTTGGCTAGTCTGGTGTTTTTTAGCATATAAAATTTGGTTTGATCATATATGGACAGAATATAAGTCTGTAGCTGACGTTTTTGTGTTATTTCTGCCTTTGCTTTTGTGGTTGAGCCATTGTCCCCCCCCCTATTGTGATCATACCAGGAGAAATTAGATTACAGGTTTCTCTGATCTGAAGCTCATTGAGCCTTGGCTTACTGCAGTGGAAAAGATACATGCATTTATGCTTGTGTATGAGTAACATGCATGTGGTGCAGGTGTAGTGTGATCGTCTGTAGTGCTCTCTTGCTTGTTTATTATTTAATTTACTGATCATATGTTTAACATTAATGCAGCGGAAAAGGGATTCTCCTGCCACCGGCTCATGGAACATCCAAGAGGAAATACGAAAAGTAAGATCAAAGGCAACGGAAGAAATGCTGAGGACTCTATCATCCTCAAAAATTGACTGGTCTTCATTTGCATTGGAACATAAGAGTGATTCTTTGGTTGGCAATTACCTAGGACCTGCTAAGGAAGATAACTTACGGGGCTTAAAAAATTCAGTTGATGCATCTGCAGACTTGGCTGCAAAACCAGGTGCAGTTTTTGTCATCAAATAGTATTTCCTGATTTTCAAATTTCAGCTAGTCTATTCAGTTTCTTGGTAGTAATAATCAAAGACATCATCTCTCCTTTGCGGAAAGTGATTTGATCACTAGGTGTTTATATGTTTTCTTACTTGGTTATTTTCCAGTTAACCATGGTTTTGAATTCATGCTTTTCGCATTTTTCATGAATGAATGTAGGAAAACCTGGGGCAGTGCTCCAGTGCAGGTCTGATATTTGTGAATTTATGATTAGTGACTTGTATTTGTAGAAGATTGATGGTGTATGATTTCCAGCAAGATCTCCCACCAGCTCTATGCTGAGAAGTATTATTATTTTTTTAGACTTGCTCTTTGTCTAATGAATTTTTGATTGAGGCATTTCCATCTTCCATTGGGTGATTGTAGCCGCACTTTATTCCATTTTTCTTTCTTTTATAGTCTTTGTAATAAAGCTTTACCCTCCATAAAATTCTGAGTGAGTTTTTGGGATGGCTCAGATGTGACATTAGACCAGGGACAGAGACTTCGATCGACAGTGGATATGAACATTGCATCACATAGGTTGGTCTGATTCACGTTAACCGGACACCCCCTCCCCCCAAAAAAAAGGACATGGAAGGGGTTTTATGATTCCCTCGTCTCTTTTATGTCAAGATCAATGGTATTTTTTCTTCTTGTGAAATCCCTGGTCTCTTTATGTCACAGTGATATTGGTGCTGCTGATGTTGATCATTTAAAGAACCCCAACGGATCTATCCAGCCATTTAGCTCTACTAGAGAAGCAACTGTGCAGGGTAAGAAACTACATATTTGAGTTCCTACTTGATGCTTTCTGAGGTTCTTAATGAGGTGTGCCACTATTATCTTTAACTCTTCTTAACCACTCTAAATATGACCTCACAAGTAATTATGCTGCTGTAAAATCTTATTGGTTTGTGTAGAGTGGTGGGGAGATAAAATAACTCGGAGAAATCTCAGCTGTAAAGATTATTTTCATGGTTTGGGTGTTTATGTGCACATTTAAAGAGAGGAGAGAGGTGGAGAAGGTCTGTTGTTTAATCTTATTTACTAATGGGCCTGTTTCACCCCTAAATGTAATGTGCAGACTCACAAGTAGAAGATAAAAACTGCTTGACATCAAAAGAAGTTGCTGGGATAGGTGGTGCTGCGTCTACTACTGCCAACGGCTTCCCTTCTTTGGGATCCCGGTAATACAGCTAACCCGAGTAGTATAGTTTTGCATGGTTTAAGTAATTTGTTTTTAGTTAGTTTACCCTCATTTCAGTATGTCTGCTGAACTGGATAAAGAACAAAATCACAGAGCAATTAATGAGGAAGACAAAGCAGTTGGTTCTGGACATGACAATACATATAGAGTTGCGGCAGAGGAGAAGTGTGAGCTTTTGAGTGAGGCTTCTGTTGAGGTGCCAATTGTAAATGAAACTGATGGTGTTGCCTCGGATTCCCATCTCAGTTCAAGCATGCATTGTGAAGGTTCACCACAACAGAAGAATACACCAAATTCAAAACGCAGGTTGGCAGGCAAAAGCAACAGTGGTGTTAATAAGAAGCAACAGGGAAAGAAAGTGAGCAGATACAACACAAGAGGCAAAGGAGGGGACAGCTGATGATGATGATGATGCTACATCTGCCTGTATCTTAATGTAAAATAGGCCAGGGGAAGATAATGGCATACGACAAGATCATTTTGTAAAAACTGTAGGAAAATTGAAGATTGTGATGTTAGGTCTTCCAGTTTAGGAACTTTGCATAAATGTCACTGTCATGGTAAAACCATCGTGACCATAGTCGTAGACCGTAATGGCAGGCAGTGATTAATTGTTTTGGTCTTTCATCAGCTTAGCTTACGGTACATCAGATGGAGAAGCGATGCATTTTGCATTGTAATATTATTTTGCACACCGCCTCTTTATTTGTAATATTACTACTATTTATGGGGTATAATGTCGTTTTTTTTTAAAAAAAAAAAAAAAAATCTGTTTACATTACTAACCGCGTCATTTTGCCTTGCCTCTTTCTCGTTGTACTCGCAGTTGTACATTTTTTGCCCAAATTAACAGATATTACTATTTATGACGTTATTTTCTATTTCTAATTAAAATTCTCGCCGTTGAATGTTGATGAACCGTGATAATAAAAGGAAAAAATATGTGATCAGTGAGCCACCAATATTTTCGAGCAAGTAAAAAGTAAAAGGCCAAGCGCAATAACAGCCGAGTATTTTGGGCCAGCAGATAACTCTGGCGTGGCGACGGTTTTGGATCCCTCTCTCGCCTGCCCTCGCATCTCTTCTCCGGTGCTTGATATAAAATAAAATGTTGGCATTGGGTTGTGGGTGCTTCAGTGACAGATAGTTGGAAGTACAAGAATGGATTCCGCGATAGCGCAGAAAACATGGGAATTGGAGAACAATATCCTTACAGTGGAAACACCAGACCCTTCATCGGACTCTATATTTTACTACGACGACGCTGCTCAAGCCAAGTTCCAACAGGAGAAGCCTTGGGCCAATGATCCCCACTATTTCAAACGCGTTAAGATCTCTGCCCTCGCTCTACTTAAGATGGTTGTCCATGCCCGTTCTGGTGGCACCATAGAGGTAATGGGGCTGATGCAAGGCAAGACTGACGGCGACGCTATCATTGTCATGGACGCCTTTGCTTTGCCTGTTGAAGGGACTGAAACTAGGGTTAATGCTCAGGCTGATGCCTACGAGTATATGGTCGATTATTCCCAGACCAACAAACAGGTTTTTTTTTGTTAAAAATCTTCTTTTGTTATTTTTTCCCCCCAAGTATTGAACTTTTTTTTTACTTTAGCATATGTGTTGGCGTTAAAGTTGATGTTGATGAAACCCTAAATTAGCCCAGTCAGTCTCAGTAATATACTTACTACTATTAATTATGTAATCCAAGGCAAGACAAACAGAAGAATTTATAATTATGAGTGGAAATGGGAAAACCTAATAAATGAGTGTTTTTACGAGAATCCTTTCATTTTTGAGAGCTAATCCCATCCTTTTTTTACCGTCTAGGGGGGGGGTTATTTAATTTGTACGATTTTTGTTACTTTGTCTCGTGTTAAGGATTTCTAACACCGTTTGAAACCATGATAGTTATCTATGAAAATCACTTCTCTTAGGAAGAATGTTGTTTGTTTCATAGGCTGGACGATTGGAGAATGTTGTTGGATGGTACCATTCTCATCCTGGGTATGGATGCTGGCTGTCCGGTATTGATGTGTCAACCCAAATGCTCAACCAGCAGTTTCAGGAGCCCTTCCTGGCAGTTGTAATTGATCCAACCAGGACTGTTTCTGCTGGAAAAGTTGAGATTGGAGCTTTCAGGACATACCCTGAAGGATATAAGCCTCCTGATGACCCAATTTCTGAGTATCAGACCATTCCTCTGAATAAGATTGAAGATTTTGGCGTGCACTGTAAACAGGTTATTACATAATTCAATTAATGTTCTTTTCAATGATGCTTGTTGTCTCACTGTCAATTAATTTTCATTGTATGTTTTTCTTTAGTATTATGCGTTGGATATCACCTATTTCAAATCCTCCCTTGATTGTCACCTCTTGGATCTGTTATGGAATAAGTATTGGGTAAATACCCTTTCTTCTTCACCTCTTCTGGGCAATGGAGATTATGTTGCTGGACAAATTTCTGATTTAGGTAATTGTTCTTTTCTTGTTTCATTTGAGAGTAAAATATTGCTTTATACGTAGTATAGTTTCCTGTTTGCACTTGAAATTGCGACCAAATTGTTGTTTATTTTGATCACATTGTTTCATTTTGCAGCTGAAAAGCTGGAGCAAGCAGAGAATCAATTAGCTTATTCTCGCATTGGCCCACTGGGACCACCTCGGAAGAAGGAGGTCAGCATGATTTTGGTTATTTTTGTAGTTCTCTCAAGCTATTTAGAGGATAATTTTATTCTGACTAAATGCAATGTCGATATCTCTTATGAGTTTCAGGAAGAATCTCAGCTTGGTAAGATTACTAGAGATAGTTCAAAGATAACCGTGGAGCAAGTCCATGGTTTAATGTCACAGGTAATGAGCTGTTCCAGATTCTGAGAAATTCTTGCTTTAATATTGCATCCATAAATTGATTCAGTCATTCAGTTTGATCCGTTTATCTTTAATAGATTTCCATTTATATTATCAGGTTATCAAAGACATTCTTTTCAACTCTGTTCGATGGTCAAATATGTCTGGGAATGAGCAATCTCTTCCTGAGCCTATGGTTGAAGCCTGACGCTATCATCCCAGCATGAAATTGAAATGATCATGTTGCGAGTTTGCTCCCTTGAGAGACCAGTTTTAACAGGAA
>JBBYHO010000016.1:6494717-6511401 GCA_038382025.1 Adansonia gregorii | reverse complement strand
GGATGAAAGTGTTTGATGTTATTTCAAAAATAAAATAATTAATTATTTTTCAATTTATGTGCAATACTTTATATTTTATACAATTAATTTACTATATTTTTCTTCCCTTAAAACTTCTGACAGCATCACTATCATATTATTCATGCATCCATTAAATCTGCATTGGTGTTTTTTTGTTAGGTTTCCAAATAACCCTTTTATGTTTGACAATTAATGCAACAATGTCAATTTAGCGGTCCTTTGAACTTTTTCCCCTTTTTAAATTCATTTAGTCTTTCAATTTTTTTTACATGTCTTTCACCATGTGTTACTTTATTTATGACTTGAAGAAAATATCTGCAATTGAATTAATAATGCAAATGTCCCAACTTTCGCTTTGATTGGTGGAAAAATATAAAATATGTTAAAACATGAAAGTTTTATTAATTTAATATTAAAATTTGCTCATCCACTACGAGATAGATAGTTTATTTTAACAAAGTAGTCATTTTTTAAGGAAAACATGTAATTTTCAAGTATTTTTTAATATAAAATAAGTAACTTTTACAAATTTTTAAATAAAAATCTTTAAAAACATAAAAAAGACACGAATATCTTTTTATTCTATAAATGTTATAATTTAAAAATATTGATAATTTTTTATTTAAGTTGATATCAATTGACTTAAAATGTTAATTTAATCAAAAACTTTATAATTAATATAAGTTAAGTCACAAAGCAATAGAAAAAATATTATGAACGTTAACCATCAAATTAATAAATAAATAATTTATTTATTTATTTATTTCTCTTTTCGACCGTATGAAAAGTTGATAGCGTAATGTACTTGCATCTAATTGGAGTATTATTATAACAAACAGTTAAGCAAATTTCTTGTAGGTAAAATGAAGCCAATTACACAATTGTCATTGAAAGAGACGGTGGTTTGTGGGGACATTAGAAAGGGGCAACCTCAACTTGAAGGCTGAGTGAACCCGGTTATGAACGGAAATTTCCTACATCCACCACCACAAATTGCCACGTATCCTTTTTTGACAATGGAGAACCTGGAGATAATGAAAGTCTGATATTGAGAAAGATTTCCCATTTAATGTCATTCCATGCCTGCCTTCTCCTTATACTTATTACCAATGCCTCTACCCTTGCGTCGCTTGCACGCTCCTCTCTTCCCCATTCGCGCCAAGTTACATTTTTGCGTAAAAGAAATTAAAAATAATATTGCTCTAATTGTTTTCTACTTACTACCACTAATAAATTCTCTTCATTTAAAATTCTATATTATTGTGCAAAAAACACAATAAAATAAAAAATAAAAATATATAAAATTTATGTGATTCAATTAATATGATTTATTTTTACGAATAAAGAAAAAGATTTTTTTATTTTATTTTGAAAAACTAATACAAATTATAAAAAAAAATCTTTAAATCACGTAAATACAATCACTAAACTAGTTCGGGTTACTCCAATTGTAAAAAATGATTAAATCGTATCGGCCCAAGCCCTCCACCTCTACCATAGACCTTTATTTTTTTCTTTTCAATTCGAACTCCCGTAATTTTGAGTTGAATAATAATTTAAAACAAATCACAAAATTTAAAATATTCAATATATATTAAAATCATAATTTTGATATTATGAATTCAATTATATAAAAAAAATCATCTTTTCAAAAAAAAAAAAAACCTTGCTGTACATAGGTTACAAATATCTTGAAGCCTTTTCTAAGTCGTAACACGGGGACAAGTGGTGTCCCAATACGTCAAGCAATAAAAATCAACCAAAAATAGTTAAAATGAAAAAAAAATAATAACACACACTAATACCGTTGTGCCACCTATCGCCATGTATTTTGTAACCTCGGTATATCATGTCATGGTGTAATATAAGTCAATGATAATGTAATACGACAAAACAAATTCGCTGCTGATCATATATACATGTTTAATTACTTATATTAGTGTTAATCATTATTTTATTTATTTTTAAAATAATTAAAATTGATAAATATGTAATATATAAAGTTAATTCAGTGTTTAAATTTATAAATTTAATACCAATATAAAATTAAAATTTATAAGAATAAAAAGTCAAAATTTAATTTTTTTTATTTTTATCCAATAAATTCATTTCTATTTTAAGGGCAATAAAAAATTAAAGCTCCAAAAATAAATTAGTTTAATGTAAACTTTAATACTTTTTATGTGTCAATATATTTATTAAAAGATTCTTAATGAAATAAAAATTCTTACGTATAAATTAGATAAATCTCATTAATTAAAACATATTTATAATGATAATTTTAAAATGTAATGAATTTTTATCCCTATTTTGATTAGATAAAAATCTCTGTATTTATGCTTTTATATTTTATAAATTTATAAAAATAAATATTTTAGCAATAGAATTTTTTTAACTTTATAAATAAAGTTTAAAACATTGTCATGCACCTTAAACATAAAATTAAAAAATAAAAACTAAATAAATATGGCATATAAAATGTTTTAATTCCATTTTGTAAAGGTAAAAATCTTCATTGTCAGTGAATCAAATAATTATTCAATTTAAAATTTGCAAGTAGTATATTAAATAAGACTTAATTTTTAATACTTATAATTGTTTTAGTAGTTCAAAAATATATGTAAATGAAAAATAATTGTATTTATATGACAATAAAAAGAAGTTATGCTAAAAAGGGAAAATTTTACAAATGTAACCATCAATAAATATCATTGTATTATACTATTATATTATTCCACTGTGTACGATGTTGAATGCTATAAATAAACTTTTATCATCATTTAAAACGTTTATTTTCATTAAATCATCTCCCTCTCTCACAATAATAATAATAATAATAATAATAATAATAATAAAAACTTTGATATGTATGATTGCCATTTATTAATGCTAAACTTGGGCACACCCATTATATGAATGAAAATGATAATATTTAAAAAAAAATATTTAAAGAGATTAATAAATAAATATGTAAAAAATTAAGTACATATTTTTTTAAAATTGGTAGTCATTGAAATGAGTAGGTAGTTTTCTTAAAATTAAATAGTTTAAAAAGAGTTAAAAAGTTTTTAAAGAGAAATAAATAATTTTTATTTATAAAAGTATATAAAAATCTTTAATATTATTAATTTAATTAATTTTTTTAATGTTTATCTAATTGGCACTAACTCGAATAAAAGCTTCATATTAATCCAGATAGATTTCAAAAATATGATATATGATTATCATAACTGAACATAAACGATGCCAATTTGAGAAGTTACAATTTCCTAAAACAAAAAAAAGTTTAATCGAGTAATTCTTTGCCTTATTATTATTATTTTGTTTTGCGTGAAAAAGCATAATGCTTCATTAAAGTTTATCCTAATTATTTAATCTAATAAAAATAATAAATTATATACAAATTTTTTTAAAAATAAATATTATAGTACAGAATAAAGTTAGGGCTAGAATTTTTTACTAAATAAAAAAAGAAAATGGAAAAGAGAATAAAAGTCCGCGGAGATTCGGGAGACAGGTGTTGTGTGTGTGTGTGTGTGTGTGAACTGTGAAGTGAACCAAACAGAGAGGAGAAGCGCGTGGCTGGCCCAAGAGGGCAAGAAGGACCTGGCAACGCGGGTCCCACCTTGGTGCTCTGGTGCGCTTCTCCTTCTGGTACTATAAATCCATAGCAGCGGGGGAGGCTCCTCCGCCGCCAGTTCACGAATACAAACTCAAAGAGACAGAGAGAGACTCCATTCCTTTGCGTCTGTCTCTCTTGCTCTAACTTAAGTTTTCTTCCTTGACTTTTTACAAGTGCCGCTCCTACTGTTAATATTAACATTTTTGATTGCTTTCAATATGATATGAGTATTTAAGCGTCTCGGCGTTTCATTTTATATTGGCTTCTATACTCTAATAGTAATAGCTTATTCTTTCTCTGGCTGCTACTCCAACAACTAAGCTTGGAAGATGAGCGGCGAAAAGGGCATCAGCCTCGAAGAGATCAAAAACGAGTCCGTCGATCTGGTATTTTCTTTCTCTTATCCTTTACATCGATCTTATTAATTTGATACATGCAAGTTGGTTTGTTTTTGTTTTCTGATCACAAGAAGGCCATTATATCTGAATCTTAATTATATGCTTTCGTACCGCTCTGATTTCTTTTTCACCAAAACAGAGGAGGTTTTCCATTTTTTTTTTTGGCTTACTGGTATGATAAGAATTCACCATGCGTGATTGAAACGATGCTTTTTTTTTTATTTTTTTTAATTGAACTTTTATAAACAAAGCGAAAAATAATTTCCCTATACATATATTATTTTTCTTTGTATGTGTTTGTAGATGAATGTCATGCTATATGATTCAAACGATGTTATAGTCGTTTTAGTTATTCTTTTCAAGCATTTTGTGCATACCAAACAAATTGATCGACACATTCTGTTACGATTTGCTGTTATTTTCATAATTAAAAGGTTATTTTATTACTATATTCCATTTAATTAATAGCTTGATATGATATCTGTTTCTGGTAAGATTTACTATCATATTTCTTCGCATCGATCGGTATTCAACCATGTCCTTTGGTTGCATCCTTAATTTTCACTTTCTGTATCTCTCCTCTGCATTCTTTAACAACTCCATTTTTCGCTTTTCACTTTCCTCTTTTTCTCTAAGCCCAAAAAAAAAAAGTCAATGCCTTGTTACCACATGCCCTATGGCTATTTAGCCTGTAATTGATGCTGTAAAATCTAGCCATATAATTTCCATATTAAATAAAAATTCCATTTCATATAATATTACCATGTATATTAGAAATTGACATATGTGCCTTCTCAATGTATTAACGGAGTTTTCGGCTTTCCAAGTATTTCCGTTATGCATTTTGACTTTTCTTTGGAATTGGATAATCAGTGCCTTTTTATTATAATAACATTAAAAAGAAAATAAGGTCAGCTAATTTTGCTTTGAATACAAATAACTTTTGGTAATTTCCTTAGCACACTATGACGATGTCTATGTGTCATGCTCATACACACAATCTTATGTCTTATCTTACTACTATTTTTAAATAAAATTACTATTAATTAATTAATTAATTATTTCAATTGATGAGCTGTAAATATCGAGGATACTTATAACATTTTGACTTTGTTGAAATGTGCTCCGTTTAACATTATCAATGTGAATCCCTTCACGTGGAAGGGAGTTTAACCCATTAAAATGTTGGTTTTATGAAATGCTTCTATACATATTTACAATTTTCATATATATTTACTATCATATATATACACACACATATTAGGAGCCCCTAGAAGCCCAGCCCACCAAAAGATACAACTAAACTAAATTTTCCACAAATAAGGAAATAATATTCCTTCCTTTTTGGTCGTGAACAATATGCCATCCTTTTACGGATATTTGTATTTGGTTTTTTTCTTTTTCCTTTTTTTTAATATGCCTTGATGTCAAGGGGGTTACTTCGAACAGCATCGATTCAACGTAGGTAGGATAGACGCCATTCCTTTTGTGGGTTCTTAGATTCTCTACGAAAATAAACTATGCTTAGATAATTTTTGGTGCAACTCTAAGCTTTGTACCCATAAAATTTTCATCAAAAATTAGATTCTTATGAGATTATCGTCATATATTGATGATTGATGTTTCTGGTCGCATATGGAGTTTCTTTGTTCAGCAACACTTGATAGGTCTGTGGGAAAAAAACACAAGAATGAAAATTTATTTAATTCATTTTGAAAGTAAAACAAGAGAAATTCACCGGTTTATACATACATGAATATATGGAATCACAACCTAAATCAACAAGCTTGCGCCGTTAATTCATTTTTCTGCCATTTAAGTTGGCTTCGACAATTGCTTACAGGAACGGATTCCTATTGAGGAAGTTTTCGAGCAGCTGAAATGTACAAGAGCAGGGTTGACTACCGAGGAAGGCAACAATCGCCTTCAAGTTTTTGGACCAAACAAATTAGAAGAGAAGAAGGTTCTTATCACAAACCACTTACATCTGAGTTTGTAAATTTCAGCTTATATAGTTTTGTATAATATACTATGATACTCTGCAAACAGGAGAGCAAAATTCTCAAGTTCTTGGGTTTTATGTGGAACCCTTTGTCATGGGTCATGGAAGCTGCTGCTATAATGGCGATTGCCTTGGCAAATGGTGGTGGAAGGCCTCCGGACTGGCAGGACTTCGTTGGTATCATTGTCTTGTTGTTTATCAACTCTACCATAAGTTTTATCGAAGAAAATAATGCTGGTAACGCTGCAGCTGCTCTCATGGCTAATCTTGCTCCAAAAACGAAGGTGAAAACCAAATATTCAGCAAGCCAACAGTTCGTTGAGTCATCTTTCCTCTTATTTTAATCGTGATTTCATCTTCTTGTTCTTGTACCATAATATAGGTTCTTAGAGATGGTCGATGGAGTGAGCAAGAAGCAGCAATTCTGGTTCCAGGGGATATTATCACTATTAAATTGGGAGACATAGTTCCTGCTGATGCTCGTCTTCTAGAGGGTGATCCTTTGAAGATTGATCAATCTGCTCTCACAGGGGAGTCTCTTCCTGTCACCAAGAATCCATCAGATGAAGTGTTTTCTGGCTCAACGTGTAAACAGGGTGAAATAGAAGCAGTTGTTATTGCAACTGGTGTTCACACCTTCTTTGGTAAAGCTGCCCACCTAGTGGACAGCACCAATCAAGTTGGGCATTTCCAGAAAGTGCTTACTGCCATTGGTAATTTCTGCATCTGCTCAATTGCTGTTGGAATAATCGTTGAGATAATAGTCATGTACCCGATACAGCACCGCAAGTATAGGGATGGAATTGACAATTTACTAGTTCTCTTGATTGGTGGAATCCCAATTGCTATGCCAACTGTGTTGTCTGTCACCATGGCTATTGGTTCCCACAGGCTTTCTCAACAAGGGGCTATCACAAAGAGAATGACAGCGATTGAGGAAATGGCAGGCATGGATGTTCTCTGCAGTGATAAGACTGGGACTCTGACTTTAAACAAACTTACTGTTGATAGAAACCTAATTGAAGTATTTGCTAAGGGAGTCGAAAAAGAGCATGTTATCCTTTATGCAGCAAGGGCTTCGAGGACTGAAAATCAGGATGCTATTGATGCTGCCATTGTAGGAATGCTTGCTGATCCAAAGGAGGTATTTTTTTTTTTTCTTCCAGGTCTTTCTTCTGTTATATTTAGTATTGTAGCCAAGAATTCTTTAGTCATTTTGGATACTAATTGGCCAGGCACGGGCTGGTATCCGAGAGATTCACTTCCTACCATTCAACCCCGTAGACAAGAGGACTGCTCTAACCTACATTGATTCTGATGGAAGGTGGCATCGTGCTAGCAAAGGTGCACCAGAGCAGGTAATAATATGTTCCTCATTTTGGAATATCAGTTTTGAAAATTTGAAGTTGGTAACTTCTAACTTAATATGCTTCCAATGTTCTGAAATAGATTATAAATCTTTGCAATTGCAAAGAAGATGTTAGGAAAAAGGTTCATGCAGTTATTGATAAATTTGCTGAACGCGGACTTCGATCTTTGGCTGTTGCAAGACAGGTCAGAAAATTAAACTTGTGCGTGCTTCGTCTTGTTTAGATAAGTAAATTGGGGTAATCATATTGTGTTTAACTTCTATTTCTGCAGGAAGTTCCTGAGAAAACGAAAGAGAGTCCTGGGGCACCATGGCAGCTTGTTGGTTTGTTGCCATTATTTGATCCTCCAAGGCATGATAGTGCTGAAACCATCAGAAGAGCTCTAAACCTTGGAGTGAACGTTAAGATGATTACTGGTAGAGTTTAAAAATTATATTAATATTGCACATTGTCTATAATTTCATGATGTAAATTATATATATCTATATATATTTTATGATATCCAGGGGATCAGCTTGCCATTGCCAAAGAAACTGGTAGAAGGCTTGGAATGGGGACAAACATGTACCCTTCATCTTCTTTGCTGGGCCAGGACAAGGATGCTTCCATTGCTGCCCTCCCTATAGATGAATTGATTGAGAAGGCTGATGGATTTGCAGGAGTATTTCCAGGTTTGTTTAGTTGTAAAATGTCTTCCTAAAATTGTGATATTCTGGAAAACGGAAATTTTACTGACAGGTGAAATCTATATTTTAATAGAACTTTGTTGACATTTAAGATGATATGTTGGCAGCTTCTATATTTTTGAGTTCTGTGTAAAACTGGCTGCTTGTTATCATTACTCAATGGTTTCCAGTGCCTTTTGTACTTTAAGGTCGTTTTTAATAAGTACTATATATTCTTTGCTACATGTCCCTCCCCTAACAATTCCTTTCCTTGTCAATGACAGAACACAAATATGAAATTGTTAAGAGACTACAGGAGAGGAAACATATTTGTGGCATGACGGGAGATGGTGTCAATGATGCCCCTGCTTTAAAGAAGGCAGACATTGGAATTGCTGTTGCTGATGCTACAGATGCCGCTCGAAGTGCCTCAGACATTGTACTTACTGAACCTGGGCTAAGTGTCATTATCAGTGCAGTACTGACCAGCAGGGCTATTTTCCAAAGGATGAAGAACTACACGGTTGGTCATATTGTAGCTTTATTTGCTATTTATTGCCCTTTGTTCCATGGTACAAGTGTTTGCAACCTTTTTTCTCTTATTCCTTTCGATTTTGTAGATCTATGCAGTTTCGATCACCATTCGTATTGTGGTACGTATATGAAGACCTGTTGAGACTTGAACACTGATAATGCTAAATAGTTTTACAAATGGATTGAGTTTATTGATTTCATTTGGCAGTTTGGCTTCATGTTTATCGCCTTGATATGGAAGTTTGACTTTGCACCCTTCATGGTTTTAATTATTGCCATCCTAAATGACGGTGAGATGATCTTTAGCAGACTGTTACATCAATATGACTTATTTTACAAGTCACCAGGATCGACACTCCAGGGTCTTGAATCTGATTTATTTCGTCATCAAATCTATAGGTACAATCATGACAATTTCGAAGGACAGAGTGAAGCCTTCTCCACAGCCGGACAGCTGGAAACTCAAGGAGATTTTCTCTACTGGCATTGTGCTTGGAGGTTACTTAGCACTAATGACTGTGTTATTCTTCTGGGCAATGAAAGACACCAATTTCTTCTCAGTAAGAACAGCTTTGGCTATGTCCCCTTTGTGTATTATTTTGGTGAGATTTCTTTTAATTTTGCTATGTTTCCATTTCCTATATTTCAGGACACCTTTAATGTTAGGTCACTGGGGCATCGTCCTGAAGAAATGATGGCAGCGTTATACCTTCAAGTTAGTATTGTGAGTCAGGCCCTCATTTTTGTCACACGGTCTCGCAGCTGGTCTTATTTTGAACGTCCTGGGCTTCTACTAGTCACTGCTTTTATAGTTGCTCAGCTGGTAAGAAAATTTAACGACTCTTTTAAGATATCTATTTAAAAAATCTTTCTCGTCATAAGGTTTTAGCAGTCCCCCTTTTTTTTGTTTCTTAATTTCTTGTCGAAGTCCCTGGCAACTAGATACATCATGCCTTCTGTATCTAAGTTGGAATAGATGCTACGTGTTGCAGTGAAGTTCTGTGTCCCATGATTTTTTGAAAATGTGGTTGTCTATATTGCGTTATTAACGGAATAGAAAGTGAAGGATAAATAACAAATTTCACAAATTCTTTTACTTGGATTTTAGTTTTTATCTTATATACGTTATGGATAACTCCCAAATATAATATAATGATGCACATATATTTGGCAGGTGGCCACTTTGATAGCTGTCTATGCAAATTGGGGTTTTGCAAGGATTAAAGGTATGGGTTGGGGATGGGCTGGTGTAATCTGGCTTTACAGTTTGGTGACATATATCCCACTCGATCTTATCAAATTTGCAATACGTTACATTCTTAGCGGAAAGGCTTGGGATAACCTTTTGGAGAACAAGGTGTGATTCATTCCTTTGTATTACAATTCCAATATGAAGTGCTTCGACTTTTGTCTTCTAGTTTCATGAATTTCAATCTCTCTACTTCTGTTCTGTTTCTGATTTGATGGCTTTTGTGCTGTCTTTGCATTATAGACTGCCTTCACTACAAAGAAAGATTATGGAAAAGAGGAAAGAGAAGCGCAATGGGCAACCGCGCAAAGAACTCTGCATGGCCTTCAACCACCTGAAACCTCTAACATTTTCAACGAAAGGAGCAGTTACAGGGAACTTTCAGAGATCGCAGAGCAGGCCAAGCGCAGGGCTGAGGTTGCAAGGTCAGTGATCTAATTTCTTCAGCTACGTCGCCGTGCATATGCACAAAAGCAATGCCAGAGAATGCAAAATATGTAGTGAAATAGCTTCTTCTTGTTGCCTTCAATGATGATGTTGTTTTGGCATTTTGTAGGCTGAGGGAGCTGAATACACTGAAGGGGCATGTTGAATCAGTTGTTAAGCTAAAGGGACTTGATATTGATACGATTCAGCAGCATTATACTCTTTAAAGAGCTAGCAAAAAGAGTTTGGGACAACATAGGACCATGATGCACTTTCCTCCAAAAGAAAAATATATATGATGACGAACAAGGCCTACTTCACCACAAATATTATTAGTAGATTTAGGGGTCATTTTCCATTTCCTATATGTTAGAATTTATGTTCATTGTTGCCATCTCTTTTGAATGCAGAAAGGGTGCTTAATAAGGTCAGCTTTTCATAGCTGCCTTCCCGCTTCTTCTTGCCATGCCAAGTCCCACCGTTGTGCGTCTTTTCCCCTCTTTTTGCCGCTATTAAATCATAAATACTTAACCTCCTTGCTTTGGGAGCCTGCAAGGTGGATGAACCTTCATGTTCTAAATTTAAGATGCAAAGTTTAAGCACCGAACAACCTTTGTGATACTCTTAACAAGAAAAAGCGAAGACCTTTGATTCATCAGCGACTCTACGCGTGTTACGTAACATCTTTACCTAAAGGAAACACGAAAATGTAATGGAAAATCTTGTCTTATGAATCAGATGCTCTATTTGGTTGTTTAACTCCTGTATATCTTCTATATCTAAGCAACATATAGCGCGTTTAAATCCAAATGATATATGAAACCATAAAAGAATAGGCCGCTTTGCATTAATCATTACTTAATGTTTCCCTTCATATTAAACAAGACAAGGATATATTTTTATTTGCATTTTAAACAAGAAAGCTTTTCATGAATAAAAAAATGTCGCAAACAAACACGCTAGATAAATCTTGTTTACAAGAGCACAATCCTGCCTGATTTCACCCCGTGTTTCCCGTTCTGACCCACCCCATCCACTCAAGCTTCGTTATTGCAGCTACAAAACAAAAGCCTCCTCAAAGGCCGTATTGTTTGGATGCAAATGTTTTTTCTTGACCTTGCACCAATAATAATAATAGAAAGATCTAAGTTCCTTTCCTTGTTAAAGCCAAGGTTTGTGTACTAATTATCAAATGTTGGGGGGCATGGCAGGATGGATCCATGTCTAAGGGCAACATTACTAATCCATAAAAGCCAATCCTGAAACATTGCAATTGCTGGTATATTTTCTGACAAAATTTGCAATTGCAACGCCAAAGAAGAAAGCAAAAGGCAATTCTATTGGTTTAGAAACATTAGTCTATTGTACCGACGGAATTATATGAATATGAAAGAGATACGTGACGATATGTGTATTCCATGCTTAGGGGCTCAATAAAATGTTTCAGGTAATTGGGCTTCCATTTTAACTTTTTGTACACATGCAAAACAGCTTTAAAAAAAAAACAATTTGGGCCTCCCTTCTATTGGGCCACTCCTCCACTTTCCAATTCTAGTTTTAGTTTTTTTTTTTTTAAATTTAAATATATGATTTTTTGTTAAGTCATTGATACCATTAAAAAACCTCATTATCAAATATCTTTTATGTTTATATTAATATTGCATGCCAATTTCCAAAATTAAGTATTCTGTTCACAAACAAATATTTGCAAAAAAGAACAAAGAAGGATTGAGGAAAAGAAAATTAATTTTTTTTTTTTAAAGTGAAAGAAAAAGAAAAGAAACTAAAAGGAAGACAATATGAGACACAGCGAGAAAGAAATAAATAAGATTAAAAAAAAAAAAAAACTAAAATAGGAGCAGGGAGCGACAGGGCGAGCGATCGATCTAACACAAAGCAAAGAGGAGCCGAAATAATAGCAGATCGATAGGAAGTAAAAGCTGGAAGAAAAAGAAAATGCAGTCACTCTAAAAAACACACGCAAATTATTATACATAAAACAGAAAAAAGAACAAAAAAAAGGAAGGAAATAAAAAGTTGAGAGAACGAGCCGAAAAAGATCGAGGCTGCCTGCCAACAATCCAACCCCAACACAAACCCAACTCGAATTTTCTTTGCAATTGTTCGAGCGAGTTGTCTAAGGTCAGCCCTCTATCAATCTTTCAAACCCTTTTTTTTTTTAATGAATTACAGTGGAGCTTCCTTTTCGCTCTTCATTCTGCTTTTTGTCTCTGCAATTCTTGCTCTGTTCTCAACTCTTACGCTACCAACTCCACTGATCTCTTCCCTTAAACTCCAATTTTTCAATTCCAATCTTTTTTTGGCTTGCCGCTAATAAAACAACACCTTGGGGGTTTTAATGGTTGCAGTGATTATATACTTGCGGTTCGTGCTGTTTCGGGATAAAGACGACGCGTTGTTGTTTCTTTTGAGTTCGGTGATTCCGAGTCTAGGGTTTTGATTTGTTCTTTGCTTTATTCAATTCGGCTTTGTTTACTGGGGTTTCAATCAACTACTCAAGTGGAGTTTGATCCCGAGGGTTCTTGTTCTGCGAAAATGAGATTTAAGTTTGCATTGTATGGTTTCTCGGTGGCTCAGTTCCGGCATGTTTGGAAACTGGAATAACCCTATCTACCTTGGGAATTCTGAGTTTTTTTTTTTTTTTTTTACTTTCTGTAGGATTTCAGGCTTGCTGCTTTACTCTCTATATGCATGGATTGAGATTTTGATCTGCATTGTATGGTCTGCAAAGTGAATTTGGACTTGTTTGGTGTCGGAAAAAACTGTAAATTGGGTTGGAAACGGAGGTTTCAGTGGTTTTGTTCTTCTGTGAATGGTGTAGGAATCTGTTTATTGAGCAATGCAATTCCAGCAGGGCTCCAGAATCAATTTAAGTGAATTGAAAGCTCAGATAGTGAAGAGGATCGGGCTTGATAGGTCAAAAAGGTATTTTTATAATTTGAGTAGGTTTTTAAGTCAGAAGCTCAGTAAAAGTGAGTTTGATAAGTCATGCTTCCGCATTCTTGGGAGGCAGAATCTGCCACTGCATAATCAGTTGATACGTTCAATCTTGAAAAATGCATGTCAGGCTAAGACTCCACCGCCCGTTCATGAACCGGGTCCCACAAAATCTTTGATACAAACTGTGAAAAGTTCTCCTGCTAGAGAAGATGCACATGAACAAACTGGATCCCTTGTTCCCAACCAGAATCCAAATATGGACATTTGGTCAAATGGGGTTTTGCCGGTGTCGTCCCCACGAAAGGCTAGGTCTGGAATACGGGATAGAAAACTCAGGGATAGACCCAGCCCATTGGGGCCAAATGGAAAGGTTGAGAATGTTTTACATCACTCGTTGGGAATGGAAGACAATGGCAATAAATTGGGTATGGAAAATGGGGATCTGATTCCATATGATTATCAGAGACCAGTGCAGCATCTTCAAGCAGTTGCTGAGCAGCCAGAAGTTGAAAGAGAAGGTTTGGTGCATTCTACAGAAAAACAAAGGGTGCCTAGTAAAGATCAGATTGAAGGGGCCGTTGTTGAAGATGAGGAGGAGGTGGAGCAAGCTAACCGCATTAATCTCTCTAGAAGTCCTCTGGTTGCACCACTTGGGATCCCATTTTGCTCGGCTAGTGTTGGTGGGGCCTGCAAAGCTCTGTCAGTGGCAAGCAGTGGTGACTTCATTAGCTACTACGAAAGTGGTGGTTTGTATGATACTGAGACATTGAAGAAACGTATGGAGCAGATTGCAGCAGCACAGGGCCTTGGAGGGGTTTCTGTGGAATGTGCTAGTATGCTGAATAGCATGTTGGATATGTACTTGAAGAAGCTTATCAGGTCATGTGTTGATCTGGTCGGATCAAGGTCTACACATGAATTGAGAAATCCCTCTGCCCACAAGCAGCAGCCTCAAGGCAAGCTTGTTAATGGTATGTGGCCAAGTAATCACTTGCATATGCAGAGTAGCTCTGGGCCCGCAGAAGTTTTGCAGGAACCAGGGCAGCATTGCTCAATATCTTTGCTTGATTTTAAAGTGGCAATGGAGCTAAATCCCCAGCAGCTGGGTGAAGATTGGCCATTGTTACTGGAAAAAATTTGTATGCATTCGTTTGAATAGTGAATGCCCTGCAAAAATTTATCTATCCTGAAGCCGTGATTAGATCTGTTCATTCTGGTTCAATGTTCTTGACAAATGTTGATCTCTTAAGCTCCCCATTCTTTTCCGTTATTGACATGAACCGGATGTTACCCAGTCGCTTAAAGCTCTGGCCCTTGCAAGATGAAACTATGGGCTTGATTGTGGGAATGCATGTACCCTGTTGCAGAGCCGGGATGGATCAGAATATTATTTTGAGCAATTGAGCGAAGGTGCTTGAAGAGGAAGTGCCGATAACTGGTTGCTCTGTTGTACAATTAGCATTGTTTTAGCGGTCTTCTGCTGTCTCAAAAGATCTCAAGCTTTTCTTGTAAATTACAGCCGATGAGGAGGAAATCTAAGAAAGTTTTGCAGGGATACTGTTTTGTAGCATGGTGAAAGGTAAAATTACTTATGTAAGAGCTGCAGCATTGCAGTGTATGTAATTTTGAAATTTGAGAATTTATTGAGTTCCATTATTAATAACAAATCATCATCCATTAAATTGTCCATGGTGGTTTTATGTTTAGATGTTTATGCTTGATGACACTGAAAATTCTATTTGCTATGCTCGGATTATATGTTCTTGTGGAGTTTATGACTTGCTAACCATAATTAAATGTCATTTAAAAGATTTGGTGGCATACAATTCTCATTTAAGCTCAAACCAGTTTTCTTGATTGTTGATTGGATGTGTATGAAATTCCTTGTTTTTTTTTTAAAAAAATTCAATTTAGCTATTTATATATAGAATTACACATGCAGGTCTATAGCATATGTTGATTTTCAAACTTCCATATTGCTTGATGAGTTACTTGGTCTTAGGCTAGCTGATGTAACAAACTTCTTGAGTTGCTTATTGAGCACACAAATGTCAAAAGAGTTATTAATTGATCTTAAGCTCTATACGTGGTGATATCTTGGTCCATGCTAAACCATTATGCTAGGTTTGTTCGCAGAATGCTTGCAATTTTGTGCAAGTATTCTGCAGATTAAATCATCCAATCTGCATTCTGATGTCTGACTATCTGGAACAGGAAAAAGGGAAGTTGTAGATGAACAGGATTGCTTCGATGAAAGAGGTATAAGTTTTTCAATATTGGATAATAAAATTTCTGTACAAACAACCCTTCCCTGTTCAATTAGAGTAGGCACGCTTACTTTCTAGTGCTTAATCTTATTAGAGCATTTCTTCTACTTCATTCTGCTCTAGTTCTTAGGAATTTTAATTTTGCAGTAAAACTTTTCGTGTAATTTATATGGTAAAAGTGCTATATTTGCTTAGTTGTCTTTAGTTGTTGAGTTGGTTTTAAATAAAATTGTTTTTGGAATTTGTGTTTTTAGGTAATCAGATTTGCACCACTTTTACTTTGGTATTTTTCATTATTACATTTTTGCTAGTATAGCATCACCTGAAAACTGGAAACTGTGTCCCTCAGTTACATTTGCACTATGACACACTATAGCTATTAGTTATGCATATGGTGATGATGGTAAGATCGTAGCCTTTCTAATTTTTTATTGAAATGTTGTGCCTTTGTTTTGGGTTGTACTGTTAGTCTTTTCCGGTATTTCATTTTGTTTATTACCGAAACTCCTTAAAGAGATGCTCAATGTTCTGTTACTTTTTAAACCTATGAGTTACCTATTTGTGTGTTTGAGGTTGGGGCAAATATCAACGGGGCAGCTGCCATCAAATATTATTAAGCTGTAGGGATTGTTAAGCTAATTCGTATATGCTTTTACATCACTTTGAGGAGATGAGAAGAGATCAGGCATAAGCTTAATAAGAAAAGAAATGGAACCTATTGCAATATGATCAAGTATGTTGTTAGCTATATTTTTACCTTAACTAAAACAATTTATGCTGAAATTCTATTGAAGCTGCAGAGGAGGTTAACCAGCTTTCAGAAAAAGTTATCTTGGTCGCCATGTTACCTCCGTGTAAGATGATGTAGAAGGGTTGCAACGTGTCGGATTCGCTATCAGCAACAATCTCATTTTCCATTTCAGCTATCTGGACCATGCAGCTGGTATTGAGGTTCAGTTGATGAACTAGTGAAAGATCGATGTTTTATGCTGTGGAAGGAAAGCATTTGGAAAATTTATGTACTGAGCACATGCCGATGGAGAGGGTCGGAGGCATGATCTGAAAAACTTATCTCAGATAGAAATGCTTGTGAACTTTGAAGCTCGATTGTCGCGGGCAATGCTTGGGAAAATCAATGTAATTATAATGTTGTGTGTGTGTGTGTGTGT
>JBBYHO010000016.1:6478590-6494617 GCA_038382025.1 Adansonia gregorii | reverse complement strand
TGTGTGTGTGTGTGTGTGTATATAATCATAGTGCAATGACATGATGAACCAAGAAATCTTGTGCATCTATTGTCAAAATATTCTTCCGAGTCAACCTGTATCAGTTATTCCAAAAAAAAAAAAAAAAAGAGGGGGGGCAATTTTAAACAAAATGCCCATATGATCCATTTCCTCGTGTATGTGGAGCTTCTAGTTAGCCATGTTCTTCCATGGAAATAGATTTTTTAGATTTTCCGTTGTAATATAGGTCTGGAATTCTGATAAAGGTTTTATTTATTTATTTATTTTTTCATGTCTATTTGCACACTGAATCTGTAGAACTGCAAGTCTCCTAGGTCGTTGACCGGCATCCTCAAAAGCATAATAAGAACTTTGGGGATTTGCTTAGCAGCCAATGACAGCAGACAAATCCGAAACATCCAACGCAAAGGAAAGGGAGTTCTCCGCATTCAAATATGTTGCAACAAATTCAGGGATCGCTTCTACTTGCTGAAGGTATAAATATATTGTGTCGTTGATGATGTCGGTATCATCAATTATCGTGCGTTAATATCGACGATCCAAGTGTTTTTGCGTAAAACCAGTGAAGCAGAGAGCCAGCCAGCTAGGACAAATCAAGTCATTCCGTTACAATTGAGAAAGAATTTAATTCATGTGGAAACGTTGAAAGTGAAGTTTCAATAACTGGAATCCCTAATAAACCTTTTAAGATTAAAGTACGCTAGTGTTTTCGGTTCTCAAATAAACCAAACAAAGAAAAACGATCCAACCATCTGTAATCTTAACGCCCTTTCACTACAGAATAGAGAGTGTGTAATCTATGTTTTGCTTCACAGAGAAAGAAGGCAGCCTACGTCTGGAGCTCTTGTTAAATTAGCTAGTTGTCTGAAATTCATTCATGCATGTTAAGGCTTTTGTTAAATTTTGGGTACCCTCCATAAAATTCCAGTTTGATTTTTGATGTAACCCCATACTGTACCTCCTACATTGCAGGAAACAAAATCTTATGCAAACCCAATCAAAGAGCTGAAAAATGCGAAGTGGTGAAGGACCAAACCCCGAAAAAACCAGTGAAAATGAAAGGCGGGCAGCGCAGGCATAGCTTGAAGATTTAGAAAGCAACAAAAAAGTAGGTGCCACAAAAAGAGCCTACAAAAGCCTTTGCATTACTCAATACTCATCGGGTGTTTCCCATTACCAAAGACCAAAGTAGAATTAGAATTTAGAAGGAGAGGATGGAGGAATTTAATGGTAATGCCGAAATGGAATGGTAGAAAGAAAATAAGGAACTAGTACTAGTGCAGAATTTGATACAACTTGTTACGTGGGGAAAATGAGGGAATAAAGAAAACGGAAGTGGCTCATTCTCATAGGCATAAATACTGTTTACTTATCGTCACATTAAGATCCTGTAGTATCCCTGTTTACCCAACCATCAAATATCAGCAAGCACATCTTGGTTTTGCTAGCAATTACGGAAGGGATGAAAAATAAGTACCATCATTCATTGACCTAACTTTAAAATATATATATATATGATCACAACGTTCCAAGTATATCAGCAACATTTGTATTTTGATTCACGTTTCGTTTATGGGGGAAAAGGAATGAGTTACATAGTAGCGCCAGCCAACAGCACCTGGTTTAGTAGTTGACTGACTTAAAAAGAGATTTGATATTTACATATGATCATAAAATTAAAAAAAAAAAAATGCTGAAGAGAAGCCATCAATTTGCACAAAAGAAAACTTCAGTCTTTTTTTTTTTTTTCTTCTTTCTTTCTTTCTATCTATTCAAATCCAACTCAATTACGAGGTGAGTGAAGAAGATGGCGTGGTTTCTGCAGACGCTTTGCAAATAGGGCACCAATTCTTCACCCGCAGCCACTGCTGTATGCATGCCGCGTGATACCTATGCTCACAGTGCAACCTCCCTACTTCATCTCCAATCACATACTCTTCCTGCAAAAGGAAAACCAATGAATTCCATCAAGTTTAAGTAAAACTAGTCCAGAAAACCATTGCAGTCACATCCAGAGATGCGTAGAAGAAATGAAAAGCATAAGGTTTTCAGTGATAGTGGAAAGTTCTATTGAAGAAAAGGACCTGACATATACTGCATTTGACATCATCCTTTTCACCCTCATAGCAGACATTCGCATGCTCGGAACATTTTGTCTCATAGATGCTTTTTTCAAGGCATTTGGACAACGCTTCTTCTGATAGCGCAGTGCTCACAGTACCCATCCTCTCTTCTAGGGCTAGTAATTCCTGTCATGATAGCAAGAAAAGCTAGTTGCATAGATTATCTTGAACAACGAGCATAGAGCTGGGAAAATAAAATGCAAACTTTGCACCAACATAACAAAAAAAAACAAACCTCATATGACATATTATCTATATCCAGTCTCATGTCTCTATGCTGGTCATAAAAGTCCAGACCATTAAGGAACAAGCTCGTCTCTAGAACAAGCAATTGCTGCAAGACAGAAACAGAAATCAACACAAGAACAATCAGGCAACGTGAGACACTTCAAAACTAGTTACCTCATATGTCAACTCTTCATCTTGCTCAATCCTCTGAAGTGCTAACAATACCTACGTAAACATAGGACAATAGTAATATATGAAGATTCAGTAATTCAATAGTACTGCAAACAAACTACTAATGGTTCATTTTTGCCTTTCCCCGGAGAGGTTTCTGTAACATCAGATGATTTGAAATATTATTGGGTAAAAGATATTTGCAACCCCACTCAGACCCTTCCTCGAGTGCCATATAAAGAAAAGATGAAAACCGAGAAAGTTATAAAGCCATACATAAGACAATGCAGGTTGAGATATCCTGTTAATATACCTCTGCAATGCCTTCCATATTGTAGTGCCGGAAGCTATCACGGTTTACTAAAGTGCAGTTAATGCCAACTTCTGAAGGACTAGGCTGCATGATACTGCATAAACTCTCACTTATACTACCTGGTCGACTGTAAGAACTAGTATGAGTTGAGGCAGTTTCATTTGGAACAGAAGCACTCAAATCGATAGACGGATCAGATCGAGGCACTAGTGGCATGACTACAGGGGGCTCATTCAAGGTTATACTATTTTCATTTGCTTTGTTAGGGAGTCTCCCTCTACCATAATTACTGTTTGACCTCCGAGTCCTAACTGAAGAAGCAACACCACTCTCCCTGTTAGGAGGCAAATTTCTGGCTCGTCTTGAATCAGAAATAGAAACAACATGGCCAGTACTGTTGTTTCGTCCCTCCAAAGATGACCCACTCAACTTCTTCCCCCTGGTGGAGGAACTACCCTCTCCATCAGAGTTTCTCTTTTTTACTATGTCTTTCCTTTTGCTGAGGCTTGAATCCGAAGATGAACAACCAGTCAGGGCAACATCAGAAATAGAGTTACATCTTAGATTTCTCAAACCGTACTTGCTTGTGTTAGAACGAGTTGCCTGGGAAGAACTTTGTGATGCCAAAATAACAGACGGACTAGCCAGAGTATCCCGGTTGCCCAATCCAGATCTCTGAATAAAATTTATCCTTGGTCTTGGGTTTGGTGCTACACTAGAGCTGCCCACTTCCATCACTGTAACTTCTCTAGAGTCAGCATCTTCAGATTGAGGATGCAGCCCCCTTTGAATCTTTCCTGTTGGAGGCATGAGCTCTGAGACTTCTGGCTCATCCTGAACGCTACTAGTTTCAGATGAATCTATCGCCAGCTGAGATGATAGCTTTTTCTGAGGATCTGTAGACGGTTTTCTGGTGTTGCTAACTGCAGAGTATACCCCAGAGGAACTTCCAATTATTTCCTTTCCACTTGATGAATTGCGGTAAGAAGACCTTGAAGATTTGGCTTTTTCTGAGCAGCCATTTGGAGTACCTTTCGTGGAGTTCAGCCTACCACTGCATCCGATTCGGTTGCAAAATTGAGCATTTCGTTCTCTGTTATTAATACGGTCATTCAAGATGCGACCCGATCCCTTGCCATGTACAACAGGCCCATCAACAGCTCTTTTACCAGTATATCCATCCATCTAGGTAACAAGTATCCTTTATATCTGGAAATACATCAAAATAAATGTATCGTATCGTAATGACAGAAATCCTCCACCATGACATATGTTTAGTTCAGGAAGGGGAAAGAAAAACCTAAAAACCATAATTGCAAGCATACACAACATGCATACTGCAGGAATCTGACACAACTCATTGGACAGAAGACAATAATTAAAAACATTGCCTCTTTAGCTATCCCATTAACGGGAACTCAATAACAACCTTACTTCATTCCAAAGGATAATTCTCAATAACCATTTCTTTAAAAAGTTAAAAGTTTTCAAGCATAAACCATTTGTTAAATTTTCAAAGCACGGTAACTATCAATCCAAAACTAATATAACATATAGAACCAAGAAATTTATAGAAGAGCACAGATGTTCATACATAAATTCAACCTCAATATGGCTTGGCCTTGTCCACATGGAAATTAAATATAGTACCTTCAAATTATCTACTTGAATGTTTACAACTTAACCAATTTATTATTGGTGTGCCATGAACATAATCATATCCAAACAATCAGCAAAGCAAATGCCCATTAAGTTCTAGAAATCCCCAAAAGACAGTGACTGGTAGCAATAGTTGAAAGCTACTCAAATTTGGAACCATAAAAGGATAGTTTTACAACCTATTTAAATCCCAATATAATCTGTATTGCTCTAACCATGCCCCCTTCCTCCCAAAAGAAAAAGGAAAGAGAAAACAAATCATTAACGAAGGACAATTTGCAGAACTTAGTCCTAAACCCAAATTGCAAACCCAATTCTGCTTTAAAAACTATATATATATATATATATATATTCACCAAGGAGTAAATTTTCAATTTTTCTTTCTATGGAAAGCAAATTATTTTAGAATTGCAAAACAGAATTACCAATTCCAAACAGGAACATTCACAGAAAGAGATGCCAAAATCCAAAAACAATAACAAAAATCACTTCAAAACTGAATAGATACTTGAGAACAAAGAAAAGAAGAAGGAAGACAAGAAAGAATTAAACACCTCTGTTACCAAAGGATCAAAGATATTGACAGAATGAGGCTTTGGGTGTTTTCTTAAAAAAAAAAAAAGTAATCAAGAAAAAAAGAGCGAAAGAAAAGGAGGGTAGGTGATGGTCAGACGCTCAAGTATTTTGCATTTGATCCCAACAAAAGTGGGTCTCTTTCTCTCTCTCACTTTGGTTTTCATTTTTGAAAGGCCGATTTTGTTTGAATTATTCTCCACACTACACCAGACTACACGATAATTTTAATAATTTTAATTTCTTCTCTTTTCTAAAAATAAAAGAGACTTTGTCCGTGATTTAAGGGGGGGAAAAAGCTGATCACCCTTCAAAACCAAATTTAAATTAACAGTAGAGTAGACAAGGGGAACCCAAAAAGAAACATAGAAAATATGCAAGCCAAGTTGAACATTTCTTGGATACTTGTCCATCCCATCCCTTCCCTTCCAAGTTCCAAGCCAGCATACAGGAATTCGAGAGACTCGATTACCAAGTTATTCTCGGAAAGCAGAATATGATCAAGTCATCAAAATAATCATTCTTTTATATATATATATATATAATATAACAAAAAATAACATGGATTAAAACAAAGACCCTTTTTAGGAGAAAGGAAAGACCTTTATTTACCAGATTTTAGTTTCTTCAAACAGAAAAGTTTATAGATACAAGAAATTAATAGAAAAAGATGATCAACTTGTGTGTGTGGTGAAAAAGAGAATAAATGGATGTTAAAAGCAAAAAAAAAAAAAAGAGAGGAGAGGAGAGGAGAGGAGAGGAGAGGAGAGGAAGGAACAAATAAAGGAGGCTAAATAAAAAGGAAAGGGCAATCACGTTCTCCTACCTGTTTGATTCTCCGTCTTCTCCTTTAGATTGTTTAAAGAGGGAGAGAATTTTGAAAGTGATACAAAGAAGCTGAACAAAAGAAAAAAGGGTGTTTTTTAATTTTTAAAGGGAGAGAGAATGGAAAGGCAACAGAACAATAAGAATGGAACAAGTAAACAAACGTGCATGAAAAAGAAGGAAAGATCCAATGCTGCCCCTGCCCTGCCTGCAATTGTGAACCCAATTCCTAATCTTTTTAGTCTTTTTCATTTATTATCATTATCATTATTATCTTATATAATTGAAACTTGAAAGGAAAGATAAAGAAACAAAGAAAGGAGAAGAGAAGAGGACAAATGCTAAGAAGGAAGGGAGTTTTGGCGTCGTCCTCCTAACGGCAAATTGGTTTTCATTGAAATCGCTTGATTTTGGGTTAGGACTTGGGAGGGTCAAAGATCAACGGCTCTACAAAACTGTAGGTGCAGTGGGGTCAACTTGTTCTTGTTTCTTCTGCTCACAAAATAAAAGAAACCCCAAACCAAAAGCGACATATGACTGATAAATGTGAAATGAGAAAAAGCTGCTGATATTGGAAATAATTTCGTGGACACAAAACGGAACAGAACCCCACACCCCACATCTCCACACCCACCCACCCCCGGCACATAAATCAACAACAGCTGAGCCGCCCCTACCTCTTATTTTTTATTTAATTTTTTTTTGGTTTTCTGAATATATTTATGAAATTTGTTTATGTTATTGATTTATATATTTGTTTGCTTATAGGTGTCTGTGTTCTTAAATCTTTTTTTTTTTTGAAAAAAACCCTAACATTTGAGATTGTATTGCCAATTTTTTATTAACTCAATTTTAATTTTTCTTTCTTTCTGTTTTGTTATCCAACCTCTTAAATAAATGATATTCCCACACTTAAATTTCAACTTTTAAACAATTATTATGTCATGTATTGAAGTACACATATGCATGAGAAAGATAGATAAATAAATAGAATTTATTTGTTTAGTATTTTAATTATAAGAAATACTATACTATGTACATAAGCATTTTTTAACAAGGAGTTATTGCTTAGGAAATAATAAAACTGGGCAGCCATTTATAGGTAGATTAAATACTTTTTTATTTTAACTGATTTCTCATGGGCATGGCCAAACAATATATATTTGGTACAGGAAGGAAGCTATGTACGTATTTTATTATAAGTAGATTTTGGTTCACCCACTTTGTGAGTAATTTCTTTAAAAGTGAGTAGTTTTAAATTTTAAAAATAGGCATATGTAAAAAAAAGTTAAGTACTATCTTTAAATTTATTTTACTATTTTAATTTTATTAAATTTTAAATAATTTTATTTTTAAAATTAATATTTGATTAATTAGTACCATAAATGTAGTTACATCAGTCTTTGTCTATTTCCTTACTATATTGATTTTTTTACTTTGAGGTCAGACTATAACTTTCTTCTTTGGCAACTAATTAAGAAAGAACAAAATAAGAAATTAAGACTAAGGTAAGAGGAAAGAAGCTGTATGCACTGCATTGCCTGCCAATTGTGACACCAGCGGAGGTCCGGTCCAATCCAATCCAAGCCCTTAGCCCCCGCCAATAGTCATTGAATTTTATATAAAAATAGATATAAAAGCTTTTTCAATTACCTGGAAACTATATAATAATAATAATAATAATAATAATAATAATTATTATTATTATTATTATTATTATTATCCAAAAAAAAAGGGGCAAACGTAAGGTAATACGTGGACATTAATGAATTAATTAATTAGTGAGTAGAGGAGATTATTTTATTTATAAATATAGTGTAAAATAGAAGTTGGCTTAAGCCACTAGTAAATGCACGACTAGTGGAAATTACCAAATCATTAATTAACAATTTATAGAAATGATTTTTTTTAATGGTTACACAGTAGTTTGCAGAAACAAAAACAAAACCTTACATCGCATATTATTTTTAATTTGGAAAAGGGTTAATGAATGAGCATGTATAGTACGAGAATGAGTGATTATGAATTATTTCATATGTTTCACCGGAAACAGTTAAGACACTTAATCTTGCTTGCTTTAGCATATATTGGCTGACAATTTAAATAATGACATTGGAGGTGCAGCGGTGGCGTCCGCTATTTATTTTTCCTTACCAAGATAGGTACCAAGCAAAGCTGTTATGATTCATGTTAATAATAATAAATACCAAGGAGCTACATTTTGTCTTGTCTTTGGTTGAAAAGAAAAGGTCAAAAATCCCCCATATGTGTCGTCGGTTTGTTTTGAATTTTGATGGAACAAATTTTAGCTTTTAATTTCAAAGGTTGTGCAAGTCATGGCCATGGCCATGGGTACTAAGTTTTGAGTTAATGCGAAATTCACGTTCCTTCTTTTATCAAAACTAATTAAGAAACCTCTCCTTTCTGTCATTCTAATCCTCTCTCTATTCCCACCCCCCCCCCTCATATACTCTTCTTTTTCTTTTTCTTCCAACTATTTCTATCCTTAATTTCTTCCCACAATTTCACTCTAATTAATTCCATGAATTTGCTTTCATCATCAAGGTATGCTAACGCGAAATATCTTTCCTTCTTTCTCCGGAATATACCTTCTTCCTCATTTCATGCCTTCTTTTATAACATTGTTCTTTTTCCCTTGCTTTCTGATCAATTTTCATTTGCTTGTCTTGGGGTTGAGGGCTGGGTGACGAGATAGGAATTTTGTACGCAATAATATGATGCTCAATACTTTTCTTGGTTTCTTAGGAACCCCCATAGACAAATATGTCATTCTAGTCTTACAAGTTTGATTGTGCTTTTTCTTCTTTGATAATGTAGAGAAAACCGTAAAGTGCAACTTTTTTTTCCTTTTTATTTCAACTGAATCGGTCCTCAGCGCTTTCGAATCACTTAAACATCTTCCGTTTGTAAACATATTATTGAAGTTTCTTCTTCCATTTCTTGTTTGCCAGGTGTTTGAACTTCCATATATAATATAATATAATATAATAGCATATTCACTTAGAGAATTCTGGATTTGTTATTTAGAAGGACTTTGAAAATGAGTTTATACTGAATACAATACGTAATCATCTATACTGTACAAATAGCTGAGTCGAAATTCCTGTAGCAAACTGAATTCAACATTGTTTTCTATTAAATCAATCAGCAACTAATCTCGTTCTTTTTGAGAGGGAAATTAGTACTAATTTATTATGCATATGTGATTGATAGAAAAGAGGAATGTCTTCGAACAAAGAAGAGAAGAAAAGAGATTTTTTGATCCTTTCAGCCTAATACTCTTTCTTGTATGGAGGAGCACTCACTCCTGGTTATGCTTTATTTTTGATAATAACGCAGGATTCTGTTACAATTTTCTTAGTGGATCAGGGTCAGGGTCAGGGGCACCCGAGAATTTATGGCAACCACAAAAAGAGAAAGCACTCTGGGGAAAGAGAAGAGAGGCACTATCTCTTCGAATGCTTCCATCGCTCTTGGCCAAAGAAGACCTTCTGCAGGTTCCACTGCAAAACAAGCGCCAAACTATCTCAGGCCTACAGCAAGCTCGCGCAGTGATGCTACCAAGAATGTAAAAAAACCTGGGACTGAAGACACCTCCCAACAGCCTAATCCTGTTAGAAGAAGATCTTTTGATAGGCCTCCATCTGCTGCTCCAGTCCATAAGGCACTTAGCTCTCCAGGTACACAGAAACCAACAGCATTCCGATCTGCTTCTTCTTCCTCAAAATCGGCTACTACGCCCAAGGCAACCTTGGTACGGGTTGTGCAAAAGCCAAATGCAGTAAAACCACTGACGTTATCTTCGTCGAGGAGCGTGAAAAAGACCCCTACTCCCACCACTAAGAAGGTAAGTACTTCCTCGGCTCCTAGTAGTCATGATAAAAAAGAAGTGCAGAATCTTGAAAGCAAGCATGAAAAGGAAGAAATTTTGGATCATCCAGTTGAGGAGGTTGTGAAAGATGATCAGGGTGAGATAGATGATGCTGAAATGCCAAAAGCAGAAGAAAGTGAACATCCAGATGTCGTAGATACTACTGAAGTCAAAAATGTTGAAGGAAAAGATACCCTTTCTGATATTTCAACGATCTCGGAAGAACATAATGTGCCTCAGACTGAAGAAATGGAAGGTACGTTTCATGAAGAAAAATCTGATCCTACTCAAGATGACGAAGATAAGGAGAATCACAGCAAGGAGGAGGTCAAGGTTGGTCATGATCAGGAGGAAAAGATTCCCCATGTGGAGACCAAAACAGAAACTGAAGACGACAGAAGAGAAGTTGAAGATAGAGCAACTGACGAGTTGACTGCTGGCAAAGAAATTAGAGAACAAAAACACATTGAGAGCAGGCAGGAGAATGGTGAAGGAAGCGAGCAGGGGCTTGAATCAGGTAAAGAAGAAATAGTGGAAGGGGTGGTTGAAGAATCAGAGTCAGAGGCAGCAAATGTGGTTGCCAATGCCAATGCCAATGCCAATGCCAAAAGCCAAGTACAGGCAGGGCATGGGAAGAAAGGATCTTCGACACCGTATAATGACGTGATCGAGGAGACAGCCTGTAAACTACTTGAAGAAAGGAAGAACAAGGTGAAAGCATTGGTTGGGGCATTTGAGACTGTCATTGATAAAGAGACTTATAGTGCAAAATGAAGTAATTCTCCCTCGAGATCGGTAGACATAAGAATAAATGATCCACGTCCTGAGATTCAGACTCACTTTGCATAGCTTTTAGATTTCTCATCATCAGCATCATCATCAACAGCATCATCGTCATGTGGAGAAATGAGGAATTGTCATTGAGTTTTTTTTTTTCCCTTTTTTCTTTTTGGTTTGTATTCTTTACAATTTCGTTCAACTGTTGTATTTTCTTATTTTTCCTAATCTCCCCTGATTCTCTTTGTTCTTGAAAACAAGTTAATGTAACAAGAATTTGAATGGAATCCAAAGATTTTGAACATTTATCATGGAATTTAATTATTGTTCTGTATTGAATCATCCACAAATTGCAAAGAAAAAGAAAGAAGCATTTTCTCATAAAATGCAGCTTATATGAAACTTAATGTCACCATATACAAGCAGAGTAGAACATCATTTTACTAAGATTATAAATATGGAAAAAGAAAAACATTATCATAACAATAAGATGATCCGCGCACTCCATATATATAACAGAATTGCAAGGAAAATGATAGAATTCCAATTAAAACAAGCCCATGAATTTCATTAAAAAAAAAAAATACAGGATTCGAGTTTTTACAATCCATCCTACATCAAACAAAGAGATGCAAGATAGAAAGAAAAAAAAAAAGCAATAAGAGCTCAAGCAATCCCAGAAATTCAAACAATTTATAAATATGGTACGAAAAAAGTATAAAAAAATACTATAAAGCTGATCTCATTCTTGATTAATCTTATAGAGCAAGCTTACAATAGGCTATAGCACAAGTCGCTTGATTAGGCAAACTTCAGTGCTGGAGATTAGTCTCTGTCCGACTCCAAACTCCTGGTTCGGCAATATCTTAGCTCCAAAGAAACCTGCCTTTCTAACCAAAGCTGGCGACGGAAATTGGAGATAAAAAGCTCCGCCCTTTCGTCCACATCCACATCTCCGGCACAACTAGCTGTTCTGTGAAGAGCCCGAACCGACCCTCTTTCATTGTATTCTTCATCCTCAATGCAGCCATGTAAACCCAAGCGATCGTTAAAGCTCAAGCTCAGTCGCGTCCTGGCAGAAGCGCTTTTAAGTAAGCAAGATAAGCGCCATTTGGTTAGGTTTAAGCGAAGTAGGGAGTTTATCTCCTTCACTGCTTTCTTGAGGCGACCCATAACCGACCGGTTTTCTCTGCCCATTTTGTTGTTTCACCTCTCAATTCAATTTAGAGTGTCGATGCAGAAATATTAGAAATTGATTGGAGGTTTATGGTTTATAATATATATATATATATATATATATTTAGAGAGAGAGAGAGAGAGAGAGAGAGAGAAGCTGAGGATTCTGGGGCAAGATTATTTGTTTTTGAACTCGGAAATATTAGTGTATTAACTAAAGCGCGGGAGCAACTTTATTTACTTGGAAATTACTATAATCACCAGATGTTCAAGTGCCTAACCCAATAATTATAACTTAAGAAAAATGAAGGATTAATTACAAGCGTCATGATCTAATTGGACGGTTGTTTTGGCGCAGGTGATTGCGAGAGTTTAGTAGTGTTAAATTAGCTCATTGACTTAACAACGCTTGCTTGCTTGGTGACCAAGTTTTGGCTTTTTGCTTTGAAAAATGCGGGCCGGAACCTTTAGGGGAGTCTTAAACTTTAGTTGCCATCATAGATGATTGTCTTCGTCACACGAAACACACTTCAGTTCTCTTCTGTTTCGAACTGAACAGCCTGGCACCCAAGTTGAAAATGTGAACCATTGCTCAGATCATGGTAATGTACCCTCAAGGGGAAGTAAAAACTCGATGTTTGTGCAAAATTCAGCTTCCTAACAACTAAAAACTTCCTACCACACGGGAACTGCCAAAGTTTGCGTCTGACCTGCTGTGAGATTACGAATGTTCATCTAGATTCCCGGCTTCCTGCGTGTATACCTGATGTTCATTCTAAGTTTTGATTGGCTAAAAAAGTGTAAAAAGTGCAAATTATGCCAGCCTTTTAGTCTTTCAGCTTGTGAAATTTTAAGTTTAATGTTTCATATTTAAACACAAGAAATGGCCAAACATTTACATGCTCCATCAACCCAACCGTTACTTCAAATCATGCCCCAGGGATTATACAAGGATCAGTTACATACAACAGAGATATATGCGGACCTTTGAAAAGCAAAAGCTGAATTATACATTACAAATGAAATATCATGTTAACTGTGAAGTTGACGACATGCTTCTGCCTATCACGCCCAATCCTCATGAGACTAGTTCCAAAAGTACAACTTACAAAGCATAGCTACAAAATTATTCATCCAAAACAAAAATCCCTTGCAAAGTAAAAGAAAAAAAAAATGCAGACAGCAACATCCAAGATCGCAAGCAGTTCTAACCTCAAGAATTTGCAACCAGCTGTTTATGAACGTCACCATCTGAACTATCTTCCCCAGCACTGGCAGTTTCATCATGAGGTACTTGGCTGGCTCTTCCATCCTCAATTTGTTCATGTTTCCCTGACCATCCATACATCCGTCTTCTTGCATCCCTTCGAGCTGCTCTCTCCGCCAGCTTCAGGTCTTTGAAACCTTGTTCAAACTTTGCTTCATCCTCTGGTGAAAAGAAGACTACCTCCATTTGTCTAAGCTCTTCATACATCTTCTCTATTTTAGCTTTCCAGAAAAGGCCCATTTCTGTATCCATCTTGTGGTAGGGAGTCTTCAGCAGGTACTCATCAATTCCACCAGCCTTGTCAACGCAACGAAGGGCATGAGTTGTTACTTTGACCCGAATATGATGATCTAAGATATAACTAAATAGACGCTTCTCCTGGACATTAGGCTTCCAACTCCTCCTTGACCTGTCACAACCATTATTCCAGGTTAAAATTTCCCAATGCATACAAGATCAAACAACTTCATATTGAAAAACATATGAAGAAAAAAACTTATTTACTAATTTGTAGTAGACAAATTATTAACGCAGGAAATTGAGCAGAAGGCTTGAGCAGACAGCTAAAGTTTAAACTTAGGTCAACTGAATTAACGCCTCAATCAATAAGGATTGGCTACAAGAATCATTTTCTCCATCCTTCTTGATCATGGCCAATACTGTCTTTGAAAGGACTTAGACTCCAAAATCTTTTAGAAACTTCGGGTCCTTAGTAAGCATTTAAATCTTTAAGTGAAATTAAACATGAAATAACAGGGCAATCATTTGTTTTCAGTATACTCCTTTGGACAAATTCAGCTATAAAAATATCAGACTTCAAAGCGCACAAAAGCAGAAAAACCAACTTCACAGCCAAGAAATAGAATGAATTACATGCTTACAAGAATATATCACATCCCAAAATAACATAACATGTGCTCGAAAATGAGAAATTTCCCTTGAGACTTTTTAAAAGTAGAAAGAACCACCAATAGCATAAAATCACAAAGGCGGACAGGCCAGCTGGTAGCCATACCTATAGAAAGCATGTTGAAAATTGAATTAATTATATGATTCCAAGACAAAGACCCAAACCACCAAAAATGCTTCATTGGATGTTATTCTTAGTTACAAACCGGTTTAATATCCCACGATTCACTCAGATTCTGCGTTTCCTAAACAATATTGAATACCTTGTGGCCTAATTTGCAGCAAATTCCTGAAATAAATCTTAATGCACTAAACAATAATAACTCCAAATGATCCTAGTAGTCGTAGACATTACAGCCTTTCCATAACGCCAGCTAAATGCTCAAACTACAGTTATCATAACATTCCACAGATATCGTCAGAGCGATAACTAAAATATCCTAAACGATATTGACGCACTTGTGGCCTAATGTTCAGTAAATTCCTGAACTCTTAATACCATCAACAATAACAACTCCAAATGATCCTAGTGGACATTAAAGCCTTTCAATAACACCAGCTAAATGCTCGACCTCCAATTACCAGACATTCCAAAGATCTCGACAGAACGATAATTAAAATATTCAAAAGAGATGGTAAAATCAACAGTTTCAACAAAACTTAATTGCAGGAGCAATAAGAAAAAAGAAAAAGGGTTAAGGAATGGAAGATAAAGAAGCAAAGAATACTTGTTTCCACCGTCTTCGCTGATGCGGTTGCCGAACTGGATGTGTCGGCCAGCGTAAAGGCCGCGTTTAGCACGGCCCATGACGATCTTGCTGTCTGGAATGCATTTTTTAAGTTGTTCCTTCACTCCATGCGCCAGGTTGTTCTCTCCCACCTTATTTATCAGCCTCTTCATCATCTCCTTCCCTCTAAACGCCATCTTTCCCTTTCCCTTGCTTTGGTAACGAAAGTCTCCGATAAAATCTTAACCATTATTGATTCCTGTCCAGCGTTTTAAGTGGCTTCCTTTTTAGGGTTAGGTTTAGGGCTTTTCGTTGTATGGGGTTTTGGGCTTAGGAAAAAGGAAAGAAGAAAAAAATGGAAGGGAAAAAAAAATGAATTGCTCGCATGCTTTAACCCAAAATTATCCTTTACGACCCAATTATTATAGGAAAGACAGTTTTTATTAGCCTTTAAAGATCCAAGACTAATTTCAACCTAACTATAAAGTACTTGTGTCGCGGGCCGTACTAATCAACTCTGATCCAAAAACATAAATTATATGAAATAACTTGACCCATAAAAATAAACTTAATTTTTGAAAAGTTTTAGAAAGTCCAGTTTACAGAAGCTTGGAGATATAATTAAAAAAAACTACTTAAACTATTTAAAATTAGATAGAGATAAAGTTATTAAAATTTAAACTCATCTGATATTCTAGATTTTATAGGTAAGTGTAAATCTTAGTCGTCCATTAGATTTAATCTGAGCTATTGATGTATGGGGAATTCAACTATAAATAGAGGCCTTCCCGGCCTTATTTTATCATCAAATACTTAATAAATATATTTGAGCATTTCTCTCTACTCTCTTTGTGTTTTTTTTTCTTATTTTTATCTTTCAAGCTTTTAGCTTCAGTGACTTTGGGGAATTTAGATTTTCTTTTTGAGTATTTTTAGGCTGATTTAGGCGTATAAGGAAGCAAATCCTAAACCTAAGACTGCGCGGTTTGCTAGGCTAAAGTTTGAGCCCGTGAGAGTTGGTATCTGAGCCAGAAATTCCTGAAAGTACTAATAGTAAAGATGACGTTTCAGGCAAAAAACCAAACACAAGAGGTCCTAGAGACTCGTGGGAGAGGAAAGAAGGCCAACAATTCGAGAAATATTCTGTCGGCCATAGATGGCAGGGTGGCCAAGCTTGAGGTGATCGTCGGAGATATGCGGGAAAACCTTAAGATTGTGGAGAGCCGCATTAAAAAGCTAGACTTCGCAGGGGAGAAACTTAAGAAGGAGATGCAAGGTGCTCTGAACACGGCGATAGACATTCTCACTCAGAAGAATGATGCCCTTGAAGCTATGGTAGAGGCCATGAAAAAGCAAATGGAAGAG
>JBBYHO010000016.1:6433016-6465797 GCA_038382025.1 Adansonia gregorii | reverse complement strand
AATTTTTCGATATTTAAGCATAATTCCTATTTTTTAGGATTATTTGCTATTGATATTATTATTTCCTTTTTTAAGTAAATCAAGTTTCCACATACTTTGAGAATCAAAATATTTTTCCCATTTCCCTAAAAAATTTAAAGGAATATAGAAGTTTTATTTTCTCATGAAAAATAAAAAATTTCGATTTACTTGTTTAAATAGGGTATTCCTTTGTTTAAAATAATCGATGAAGTGACTTTCATAGCCTAGAAACACATTTATGGACTATTTTAACCTAGGGATATAGATACCTAATTTTGTTTGGGCCTTGATGTAAGTGTTCCATGGCATTTTCAAAGCTACATGTCCAAGTTCAGAACCAATTCCTATAATCCTGAGCTAAGGTAAGGTTGTGTAAAATATATATTAAATAAAACATAGTTCATATGCTTATTTAATTTATTTATTTGTGCTTATTTTATTTAATCATGTTAGGCTAATTTACATAAAATTTTAATTAAGGCTAGTTGCTTATTTTAAATAAAATGTGATCCATATGCATATTATTTTAATTTATTTGGACTTATTTTATTTAATTGGGTTGGGTTAATTTGCTTTTTAAACGCCTACTTAGCTAGGATGGTAGGACATTTTATGGCATAATTTGGTTTAATGAAAGGCACTATTGGGATTTACATATTGGATCAACCAATGGGGGAGAGACTTGGTTTAAAAGCACAAAACGGTACTTAGTGACTCATCATTTATCAAGACAAAATATATAATATACCCCTCCTATTAGGTTTAGTTGGCTTGCCAATATATCCTTTAAAGGAAAATTTCCCTTTGTAAAATAAGAGGATAGAGGTTGCAATAAAAAGTAGAAAGGCTAAAGCAAAATTGAAAAAAAAAAGGCTTTAGCTTTAGTTTGGGCAGTAAGAAGACAAAAAAAAAGGAATTGAAATGGCAAAGCGGTGGTCAAAAAAGAAAACAAAATAGAAGCAGGGAAGGCCGCAAAGAAAAAATATTAAATTTAAGAGGTTTATTCCATAACCCCTAACCTTATAATGCTATTAGTGGGGTTGTTCATCTTAGATCTTGTATGTGTAAGTTATTAGCATGAAATATTATGATATTATTTCACAACCTTGCATTATCGTGTTTTATTATGAGCAGATTATATTTTGATAACATATTATATGCCATTCATTTATATGTTCATTTTTGTATCCATTTTTATATATCATTGCTGATCCATGCTTTGATATTTTCATGAAATGCTCTATAATGTTCCCAGCTCATCTTGCTTATTATTGGGTTGTTCATGCCATTTCTTGCATTTAAAGTATGAGATGCTTGCTTAAATGCAATTGATGTGAGTTTATTATGCCTTTATGATTAACGCCATGGTTGCTTGTTTGGTCCATGAGATGCTTAATATAATGCTTGTTTAATATGTGTTCAAAATTGGATTTTATAAAACAAAGCTCCTTGAAGGCTATGGTTAATCCCAATTAATGGGCTAATCATTGTTCTTGATTTTTAACATTTTGATGCTCCAATCTTAGAGTGAAGCTATTATGTTTGGATTCAAGGTCCAATGAAACCAAATAAAAACTGTTTTTAAGTCAACAAAATGAGTTTGCCACCTGTTTGATAAAATGTCTTTGTCTTGAGTTTTATTATTGTAGTTGCTAAGGCATGGTTAATGGGTGTTCTACCATCCCATTTGTCTAAGACTTTAAATGAACCTTTGAAGTCACTATCAAGGATCCTTAGTGTTAGAAATTCATATGTCCGTAACTTGAATCGAGTCTAGGAAAGTCGACAACCAAAAACTACTTTATTTTAAGCTACTGGTAGTAGCTAACCCAACTTGAAAAATTAATTTTTCAAGCCCTAGACAAGTTTTCTAAATTTATCTAGTATTTTTTTCCTTAAAGGATATCAAATTATCTTTCCAATGAGATTTTGTTTGCCTCTAAATGAGCTTGGGTGAGGGAGATATGGTTTTCTGAGCATGCACTGTCTAGAACCCTTAAGACTAGCGATTAGACTTCATTACAAGCCACTTTTTCCCCTGAAATGATTTTTTTGGACTTCTTAAATAATTTTTCTAGAAACTACATGAAATTCGCTTTTGACTCATCGAGTCTATGTGAGTCCAAGGCAATTTTTTGATGTTTGCTACACCTATTCCCCTTGGACTTACTGTTGGTGCTAAACTGAGTTTGAATTAAAACTTATTTTCTCCTAAAAAGAGATTTGTTGCTTTTTTTTAAAAATATTTTTATATTAATCCTTCTCGAGCTACCTTTCTAGTTATATCTTATTTACCCCTTAAAACTTTTGAATGAACTTAGAATAAATTCAAAACACAAACAATGTGAAGCTGTCTCTTGTTTTTAGTCTTAGTTAATAATTTCCCCAATCATCTGTTTGAGGTATTCAAATGCCTCAAAATGAGTCCAACTAGTGCCTTAATACTTTTTCAAGTCATATGCAGGTCTCATTAGTCTTAGATCAAGGTACCAATTGTTTTTAAAAAATCAATTTAACCCTTTCTATAATTTTCAATTTTAATCTATAATTCATCTTTTCCCTAGGAGTACTTTCTCTAAAAATACCATATTTATCATCAACTTATATTTTTCAACCCTATTTTTCAAAAAATCACCAAAAATCATTATTTTCTCTTTCTCGGGTATTCCATACTTTTCAACCAAACCTCAAGTTTGATGCCTTAACCATCCCACAAATCCTAGTGCATCATAATGTTGGTAATTTTGTTATTGCTAGATAACTAATGACAATTATGAGATACATCCCAACTAACCCCACCTTCCATATTTGTGTGTTTTTTTATGCAATATTTATCATATTTCTTTATGCCTTACTAAAATGTTTTATTTTTTGGTGACAGTTTTACATTCAGTTTTTAAACTAAATTCCTTACAAATTATCAAGGCAATGTTTTCATGTCAATATCCCTTTAGTATTAGACATGGAACATCCTCTTTTCAGTGAAATTTGAAAATCATTTTATCAAAAATTTTTATGTTACTCACCATTTTAGGATGCATAGAGGAGTTCAAATTTATTGCTAAAACTCGAATTTATTATTTTCAAAATTGCATCAATAAGAGGGGTTATACAAAAATAATGATTAGTTAAACCAAACAAAATCAAAAGTGAGATAATTTATGGCTAGATGATACTGATCTAGGGCGTTATTGGGGTGCCAATCCTTTTCCATGTGTAATTGACTCTTAGACTTGCTTATCGATCTCTAGTTCACATAGACCATAAAATTGGTCCTTTAAGTTTCATAACTCAAAATACCAATTTTCACCCCTAGACCAAGTGGTGATTTGCCATTTTAATAGGGGATTATTGTTTACACTACATATTGCAAAAACAAAAAAGTAATGAAAAAGTTGAATTCGTTTCTTTGTGTTTGTAGTTCTTGGGTGACTTCTAAAATCAGGTACGACTTTAAATATGAAAGTTTATATGGTTCACTACATGAGGCATGGGTTTGACATCTAAATAGGTTCCCGAATTGCTTCCCAAGTTCAAAAGGTACTAACAAGGTACCTTAATCATTGCCCATCCTGGGTTTTTGTCAGAAAAAGTTGAATTTGAGTAAGAGTATTTTCTATGCTTATGCCAAGGCTAACACCTTGGGAAAGCATAGGAATTTACATATGGTAGGTTTTTCTTTAACCTAGACAAAAGCTAACACCTTAGTAGGTAGAGTTACTTCACCCCCTCCAAATAGGTTCGATACCCATAACGAGCCCTTGTTATTAAATGCACGTGAACAATGTACGAAGGAACAAACAAACCTTTTATGGCTTAACCTTAAAAATGAAAACTCTATCCTAAATTCCTTATAGAACAAATAAACAATATGGATTAGTGAAAAATATGAACCAGATATGCAAGAATTTTCAAGTAGAACAAAAATAATTTTCTTTCAAAAATATCAATAATTATAGTTAAATACCATTTGAAACCAAATTAATCAAAATTTTAGTTAATAGTAATTAATTTTAGGCTTGATTCTTATGGAGTCCTCAAGTTGTCACAAAATGCCAAGGTGTGATCTAATGCACTGGACTTCAATGGGTAGATTTCTTGTCTTTTTCTTTCATGTTGGGGACTGACTTGTCGAAGTGAATCATACATTTAACTTAACTCTAAGCAGCCATTATAAAATGACTGTTTGACTTAGAGTTGCCACTAATCTATTAGGCTATGTGAGTTCTATCACCTACTAGAATTCATCTTTTGAGGGTTGTGAAAACCTTAAAATAAACTCCAAGGTCTATGTTATAACCAGAGATCATGTGAAAGGGGTTCAAGAGTTGATTACATGCAAAGTGAGACATATCCCTTTGCGACACCCTTAAATTTGTATCTATTAATGACATGTTATTTTAAGCCTTGATTTTTAATTAGTTTTGGTTACCAGCATTTAATCATAATTCTTTTATTTAAAAAGTTCTATTGAATAATATGGGAGTTTTTAGCATTTTCAAAATTAAAATGTCTTTCACATCTTACTAGAGAAATCCAAGGAATATGAAAGCTTTTATTTTTAGGAAATTTGAAAATTTTGATTTTATGTGTTTAAGAAGGGTAGTCTTTGTTTAAAATAATCAATTTGATGACTTCGATATAATAAAGCACGCCTATGGAATATTGTAGCTCAACGATGTTGCCTAGATTTTAGAAAAACATAAATTTCATTAATTAATTAAAAAATTGGTCTAAGATCTATTTCAGTGGAAGATAAAAAGCTAATCCTAATGACTTAATTTCTACAGAAGGTATGAAACTTAAAAAAACTAGGCTTGATCTTAGCAAAACGTATGGACCTATACCTAAAGACTTGATTTTTTCCACAAGTAGGAAACCTAGGCATAACTAAGGCCTAGTCTCAACGACTGGTATAGATTAAAGCCTAAAGGACTCCATTTCTATGAAAGCTAGGAAATTAAACTAAACTAAATCTCGATCTTGGCAAGAGATATGAACCTAAAGGGCTTAGTTTCTATGAAAAGTATAAAGCCTAACTAAACTAGGATATGATCTTGATAGAAGGTACAAACTTAGCCTAGTGACTTAACTTTGGTGGAATTGACAATTACCCTAAATGGGTAAATTTAACCTTAAAAATGACCTAAATAACAAAAATTGCTAATAGGTCTTTAAACTTTTTAAAATTATAATATAACCCCTATATGGTTTAAAAATGCATGGAATGAATCTAAATGACCAAAACACCATACATGTGTGACTTATATTGAAAATCACTTAAACAACCTTATTATGAAGCATTTGATAAATGGTTCCCAAATTTTCAAAAATAACAAAATGTCTATCTACATGATTCAAAATGCATGAAATGCTCCTAAACATGTCTAAAATGCATGAAAAACATGCATAATGAACCCTAAACAATTTGGCTAAGCATTAATGGCCATGAATCAATTTTTCATAATTTGATTTTTAATCCCTAAAGTTTGGATAAGTTATAAAATGACCCAAATTCATGTAACTAACTCAGAAAATTGCAAATCAAGCCCTAGCGTATTCGGCCAAGTTCTAAAATTACCTTAAATTAACCAAAAATTATGAGATTTTTGCTATTAGGTCCTCAAATATTTTAATTATTTCAAAAACAACTTTAAAAGCCTTAAAAATAAAAAGGAAAATACCAAAAATTTGCCTTAGGATTTGGCCACCCTAAAAAATTATTAAAATTATTTTCATGCTAAAATCCATTCATGAATGACTTTAAAATGAAATCTAAGGTGACTAGATGGAAATACATGTAGAAAAATGTGCCATTTCAATCAAAATTCATATTGAACACAATACATATACCAAATCTAGAAAAAAAATGTCCTTGGATCATATAATAAAATTAAATGCATGCATGCATGCATCATGAAACATGAACATGGTACAAAACACATAGAATCACCATAAAAACAAGTAAAACATCAAATGAACATGTTTAGAAAACATTAAAGTGAATTTTGGGTTCAAAAGTCTTATTTTCATAGAAATTGAAACCATTCGTGGTAAATAAATCACGACTTTGACCATTGCTCTTTAAACTTAGCATGAAAACCATAGGTTTAATATTCACCTAAGCATGCTCAGTGTAGACACCTAATTTCGTTTGGGCCTTTTTTCTAATAATCCTAAATATTTGAGACTAAGAACCTAGTGACAATTGCCTTGGTAAAAGGTCAACCTCTTCCAAGCAGACTAGGCATTTTAAAAATCTTTTTATTCATGCCTAAGTGGCTGCATGCGCATGTGATAGAAAAAGTGAAATTTTGAGGCTCATAAAAATAAATATCGGATAAAAAGGGCAAGTATTCAAGAGAAAAATGTGTTTCTAATTTTTTTGACAAATTTTAAAATTTGTATCTGCAGATGACATCACAATCAAATTTCTCATTTTTAAAAATTTTTAAAGATTTTTCATAAGACGTGGGAAGTCAAATGTCATATATTTATACTGATACCCATGTAGAATTTATGCCCATACTCCAAAAAATAAAAAATATTCAAGAGAAAATATGTATTGGCATTTGTACCATAAGGTGTCAAATTGCCAATTTATTCATTGATTTTAAATTTTTATATTGTATCGTGAGCATTCTACTCATGAAAATTTTCCTAATAAAATTTGTTTCAGATTTCAAATTTTCATATTTATTATTTCATAAACTAATATTTTGAAAATATTCTAAACTCAATTCATTTTTATAAGTTTAAATTTATATTTTGGAATTTTTTCGGTTTGATAATACGAACTATTCTTTCTATAAAATTTCCCAAATCTAGAATTTCTAAATTTCTTTAAACATTTTCATTAAATTCATATAATTTTAGTTTTTGAAACTTTAACGTATTGTATGAGTTCTTCATTTTTTTAAAATATAATTTCCTCTATAAGGATCTTTGCTCGTAAATTTTTATGAGTTTAAAATTTTTAATTACCTTTTTCTTACATATACAATTTTTTTAAAAATTGCTTTTGGAATTTTTTATGGGAACTTTATTAATTTCATTTTTTTAATAGGTCAAAATTTATTTTTTTTCTAATTCATGGGTTTTAAAACCCAATAATTTTCCTGATAGGCCCAAAAAGCCTATTAACTTTTCTAACAAGCCCAATGAGCCCATTTTTGCTTTCCAACAAGCCTATTTTGATTAAATTTTACTATGTGAATTTTTTTTGAATACATTAATTTTTTATTTGTTACAATTTAATTCCTATAACTTATTATCTATTTGAGATTTTTTCAAGTCATCTTCAAGATGATGCCGAGTCATGTATAATGACTCACACAAAATGAAAAAAATTAATTTAAACTTTTTCCAAAAAGTAAAAAAAAAGTAAAAAAATAGAGGAAAAAAATCAATGGCCATTCAGTTCAACCAAGTTTGGCCTAATCCTCCCAGATAAATAAACGGGGAGGAGGGTTGATAAAAAAATGGCTTCTATTACCAAATTTGGTAAAATTTCTTAAGTATTTTGAAGTTTTATCAAATTTTCAGGGCTTTTGAGGTAGTTGGTTTCTAGCTTATCTTCTTCATTTTCCATCAATTTTCTTCCTTTTAGTAAGCTTGATGATCACTTGTGCTTATGTATTTTGATCTATGTTAAAAGGCCAAATGTAAAAGCTATGAACAAATTCCTTGATTTAGTTGTTAAATTTGATTTTTTTGAACAAAAAATTAGTTTTTATCAAGAAAAAATGTTTTTGTGGATATATTGTATATATGTTCATGATTATGTAATTTTCCTTGGTATTTTCATGTGAATATTTGATAAAATATGTTTATATGTCCATATTTTATGATTTTATACATGATGATGATGTGAGGTTGGTAGAAATTAAGATATATGTTGATTATTCATGTATCCATGTCAGAGAATTTTTTTCTTGGATGCTAATGATGGTTGTAGCCTTTAATGAAAAAAAAATTATTTCTTGATTTCATGGTATAATGGATTATTTTGTAATATTTGAAACTTGTAAAGGCTTAAAAATAGTTTTCCCAAATTTCTAAAGCCCCTTGAAGCATATTTCCATGCTTGGCCAAACCCAACTTAGATGATTTTGTGATGTTTTGATTTTTTTAGGCTATTTTGTAAATATAAAAATCTTAGGTACTAAATTCTAAAAATGAAAAAATTTTTGTTTCTAGGCCTTACAAGCTTGTCAAGAGCTTCATGGACTCCTATAGGTGTATTTCATGCTTTTTTACATGTATAAGTGCATAACAAACATTTTTAGGCTTTTTGGGCTTTTTTGTAACTTCAAAAAATTTAAGGACTCATTTGTAAAAGTTTGAAAAAATTGTTTGAAGGCCATGGCTTCTTGGCCGGATATTTCTTATTATTTTTGGTATGTTTTCCATGTTGATTTTGGTAGAGTTGATGTTTGATTTTTGTATTTTAAATCATATAGGGACTAAATTGTAAAAATTGCAAAATTTTTTCCAGTGCCATCCAAGCTTGGCCAAATTACTTGTAGACCTTTAGGCGTTGTCCTTCATGCATTTGTAACATGTTTGAATGCATTTCATACATTTTAATCCATTGGGGGCCTTTTTGCAAATTTAGGGACTTATTTGAAAAAAAGGCAAAACATTGTTCCAAGGACAAGGGTAATTGGCCGAGTCCTTTTGGTGATATTTGGAGTTTTCCATATTAATTTAGATTTGTTTGATATTTGATTTGGTATTTTATTTCATGTAAGGACTATATTGTAAAAAAAAAGTTTAGGGACTATTTTGTAAAACTTTGCATTTTAGGGTTATAATGGTCTTTTCTCATATCTAATTACCCATATAGGGTATTTTTGTCACTTAGAGACATTTTGAGCATTTCTAGCCATTTTGGGGGTAAAATGTCATTTTGAAAAATTTATGGACATATTAATAGTTTTTGCATTTTAGGTCAATTTTGTTATCTAAATTACCTATTTAAGGAAAAGTTGTCATGTCCTATCACTATCAAGCCCTTTAGGGTTATTGGATTGCTTTCACGATAAAGTATACCTAGGAGCATTTTAATAGTTTTCTTTAAAAAAGAGTCCTCTATGATTACTAGGATACTTCTATGACTTTAGAAAAAAACCATACTTTTTTATACCGAAGTGCTCGTCATTTCAAGTGGCTTTGTTTAAAATAACAAATGGCCATCTTTCTTTATCCTTTTGTAGATATGAAATTATTTCCCTTTGCAGTCCCCTTTGAGCCTGATAATTTATTTTCTTTCTTTAAACATTAATGAAGGATCACCCTCCCACTGAAAGGCAAGTTCAACAAAGCTGTAAGATCAAAAAGGGCGAATTCCATTCTCAAGTTACAAGAAAAACAAGTCAATTGTCACATGATAAATTTTGAAAACCCGATGAAATTTTAAATTTCAAGTTTCCTTAAAGTAAATAATGAAGAAAGTTCAATTCTCAAGTTTCTTTAAAGTAAAGAATAAAGAAAGCAAGATATTGTAGGAAATGAAGAATGAAAATGTATTTTGTCTTTGAATTGAGAGAAATGAAGATGAAGAAATCAAAATTGAGAAAGAAATGAAGAAACAAAAATGTATGTTCATCTTGAAAGATATGTTGAATCAAATCCTCTTAAAGAAATGACCCTTGATTCAATTACCTTTAAATAGTGATTTAGGCGTATTTATCCTTTCTTTCTAAACCTTGAACCTAGCTTATGTTACATACCCATAAAAGTCTATTTTAATCAAACATAGCTATTTGAGCTGTTGAGCCATACCTAGGAAGTTCTTCAAAAATCCATCTTTTTGGATTTTTTGAGTCCTCAAGAATATGATGGGGCAATCAATCAAAAAAGAAAAAGAATGAAAAAGAAAGACAAAAAAAAGAAGAAAAAAGAAGAAACCAAATAAAGTTCTATGGTGAAAACTCAAAAAGGGCAATCTAACATTAAAGGATTTGGAATTGCTTCTAAACCAATAAATATAGCCTCCGAAAGAAAATAATTCTTTGTTGGTGATCATAAATGATTCCAAACCTTTGGAAATTCAATTTCTTTAGCAAAGGGTTGAATCAAATGTCCAAATATGGGATTCATTCAAAATAACTTTTCAAAATTTTAGTGCCTAACCTTGGGAATTGATCTTTACCAAAGGCCTTCAGAATGAACCCCTTGAGACTTTGGTTCATTCACAAATGAAGATATAGCATATCTATTATCCTTAATATTGGAAATTCATGGTTGAAATCACTTTGAAATTTTCATAGCTTTTGATCAAGAAGATTCTTTCCCAAGATAGAATGAGAAGGCGATCTTATTTTGTGAATTCTAGAATTTAGATGAATTTTGATACTTTTCATGATTTCAATGGAAGTATATAGTATGCTTCAAGTGAAGAAATGTTGACTTTTATTCAATGGCATAAGTTGTATCATTGAATTGATAAACACTAATTCCATATTTGGTAACTTTTAAGGAAAAATTGAAAAATTTCATATTACTAAAGTCTATATTATAAGAAAGATTTCATGGGCCAAACATGAAATTACCTTTCAAGGATTCAAACCTTTAACAACATATCAAGTGGAAAAGAAATTGGCAATAATAAGGCTCAGATTAATGAGGCCTTGCTAGCACATAAGAAGATTAGCCCCCATGATATTTGAAATCTATGTCCTCTTTAGCTGAGCATGTGAAATATTGGTGAAGTAGGATTTGAGTCAACTTCATCCGACTAAGTAAAAGGATCAGCAAAGTTTTATTTGCCAACTTTAGCCAGTTAAGAACTAGTAGAGAAGGTGGTCTCTTTATTCAATCTTATGAAAGGTAGGTGAAAACTACTTTATGTGAACTTCATCCAATTAAAGAAAAAGTTCAATGAAGTTTTATTTATCAACTTCTCTTGGTTAGGAACTAGTGGAGAAAAATGGCCTCCTCGTTCAATACTGTGAAAGGTAGGTAAAAAAGGCTTTAAGTTAACTTCATTCAATTAAGCAAAAGTATCGACGGAGTTTTTCTAGGTTTTCTTCATTTGGTAGAAAACCAATGAATTTGGCTTGCGTAAAAGCCTAAGAGTAACTGATTGTTCCATCTTAGTGAAATTGGCAACATAAAATGAAAAGCCTAAGAGTAGCTGATGGTTTTGTCTCTATGAAATTAGTACCAAAATATTGGAAGCCAAAAAATAGATCATGGCCTTAACCTAGTAGAACTGGCACTAAAGAAATGAAAAACCCTAAGTTAACTCGTATAATTTTATCCTAGTCAATGTATGTCGAGCTAGGTTTTGCCTTGGTCACCCCAAGTTGACTTGTATCATTTTGTCCTAATCAACTATTTTCGACCTAGGTTTCACCTTGGTCACCCTAAGTTGACTAATATGGTTTTATCTTGGTCAACTTTTTTCAATCGAGGTTTCGCCTTGGTCACCCCCCAAGTGAACTTGTATATGTTGTAATATGGCTCAGATAAAAATCTTAACTAGCCTGACTTAAACTCCTCTATATATATATATTTGTATATCATTATTCTTTTATTTTATATGTTAGGGCCATATATCATTATTAATATTATTTTTTATTTTTAGTGTTCGAGGGCTGAGTTGTCAAGATGAATCGCTTATTTGATTTAACTTTAAATAGTTGTTATGAAATGTTTATTTATATTGGACTTGCTACCAATCTATTTTTGGCTAGGTGAGATTGGTTACCTACCAAAGTGTGTATTTCGAGAGTTATGAAATCCATAAAACAAACTTTAAGATTTGGGAGAATACTAGAGATCGTGTGAAAAGGTTTGGCGATTACAATCAAGAGTAAGGATCGACCCTCTCATGATGCTTGGAAATCGATACCTATTAATCATGCATTAATTTAAATTTTGATTTTTATTTAGTTTCAATATTTGATATTTAATTATAATTCTTATTTATAAAAATTTACATAAATACATTTATTATTTCATATGAAAAAAATTGGGTTTTTAATTTATTTTAAAAGTCAAAATATCTTTCTCACTCTTTTGGAAAACCATAAGTACACAAAAGTTTTTATCATTCTTTTTTGTACCTTACTAGAAAGCCTGTGGAATATGAAAGGTTTTAAGAAATTAAAATATCTTTTGTATCCTGTAGGACAACAGAGGAATATAAAAGGTTTTATTTTTTCAAAATTTTAAAAAATCCTAATTTACCTTTTTGAAAAGGAAACCTCATTATTAAAATAATTCGTAAAATCACTCATATTTTGGTAAAAATTTCACGTACTATTTAACATTGGAGATATTGCCTTAGATTTTAAATTCTGATTTTATTTAGGTAATAATATAAATTCCTTAAGACCTGGTTTAGATGAAATGCACTAAACTCAATTCTGAGGATCCTAATTTGGTTGAAATGACCAACATATCTCCTAAAGTATGCCTTTGATGTAAAAGTATCTTGTGAACCTAAATGACTCAATTTAGTAGTAGATTACCAAAATGCCCATAAAGTAGACTTTCGACATATAAGTATCTTAGTACCCTAAAGGATTTTATAATTTCATAAATGAACAAATCTATTCCTACTATGCACCTTTGACCTACAAGTATCCCGATGATCATATAGAACTAGGTTTTAATATAAATTACTAAAATATCCCTAAGGTTTACCGTTGACGTATAAGTATCTTGGTAACCCTAAAGGACATGATGGCATTGTAAACAAATGAATCTCTTCCTACTGTACACTTTCAACCTACAAGTATCACAGTAATCACACAGGGATCAATTCTAAGAAAAATTATTAAAATACCGCTAAAGTGTACCTTTAATGTATAAGAATCCCGGCAACCTTAAAAGACTTGATCACATCATAAATGAAAAACCTACTCCTACTATACACCTTCGACATATAAGTATATTGGTAATCACATTGGCTTGATTGTAGGGAAAATTACTAAATTGCCTAAAGGAGTACTTTTAATGTAAAAGTATCCCAGTAACTTAGAGGACTTAATAATGGTATGAAATGATAATTGTACTCTCCATGGGTAATTTAGACATCAAGATTGGCTTAAAATGAAAAAATTTCTATCGAGTCCCTAAACTTTTTAAAATTACATTTTGTACCCCTACTAGAAAACCAAAGGAATATGAAAAGTTTTAATATTTTATACACCCCTTTGGAGGACAGGAGGAATGCTAGAAATATTCTTAAATATAAAAAATATCACATTAACCCTAAAACGTAAGGTTTTATAAAATGATCTCTAAGCTTTTCTAAATTTGTAAAATAGTCCCTATATGTATCAAACATCACAAAATAACATAAAAGACAATACAAAAATCATGAAAATCATGCTAACTATCACAATAAGCATTCGACCAAGTACTTATGGCATTGAAACAAATTTTTTGATTTTTGAAATTAGTCCCTAAACTATTTTAAAATAACAAAAAGACCCAAAAATGATAAAAATGCATGAAACATATTTATACATATTAGAATAAGCATGAAAACACTTCTTTATATGATTTGGCCAAGCTTGGTAACCCTTATAACAAAACATTTTAATTTTTATAGTTTAGTCCCTATATGAAATAAAACACAAAATTTAATATTAAACATATCCAAATCAACCTAGAAAACTCATAAAAAATTACATAATCAATTTGGCCAAGCACCTATGGCCTTGGAACAAAAATTTTACAATTTTACGAATAACTTTTTAAACTTTTTAAAATTACAAAATAACCTTAAAATGATTAAAATATATAAAACATATTTATACATTTTGGAATAGGCATGAAAACCCCTTTCAATGTTACAAAACATGTTCGGCCAAGCTTATATGGCCTAGAAAAAATTCTTTAATTTTCTTCCAATTTAGTCCCTACATTGTCCATATTTACAAAATACCTAAAAAATAAAACATCACAAAATCATTAAGATCAGATTTAACCAAGGTTAGAATTACCCTCCTAAGGCCTTCAAAATTTTTGAATATTATTTTTAGGTCTTTACAAATTTATAATATAACAAAGTAATCCAAAATACCATAAAATTAGGCATGAAAATTATTCGAAGGCCTTAATCATTTTTGGCCAAGATGGTATTTCAACAAAAATGATTTTTCCTATCACATATTTTCATGAGTATCAATATGAATATATATCATAATTTTTACCAACCATAAATATGCATAAAAACATAATAAATAATGCATAAATCAACATAAATCAACCTAAAAATATTAAGAAAAATAACATAAAAATATATAAATAAAATAACAATATTTCTACTAACAAACACCAATTATCATCATAAAAATCAAATTATTGCCAATAAAAATTAAATAAAACAAAAAAATCAAAAAAACTTTGTTTATAGCCATCATCATTGTCCTTTCAACATGGATTAAAATCCATAAGCACAAGCATGATTTTGGCTTACTAAAGGGAAGAATCAAACATGAAATGAACAAAAATTAACAATTTTACAAATTACCTCAAAAAGCTTAAAATTTTAAGAAATTTAAGTTTTTCTAGTGTTTTATGGAATGGAAATGCTAAAATCCTATCTTGGAAATTTTTTCCTCTTCCCGTACGAAGAGAATCGACCAAGACTTTAAAAGAAATGGCTTTGGCAGAATAGCCAAGATTTTTCCAAAAGTTTTCACCATTTTTTATTTTTTATTCATTTATTTGTTATTTTTTAGATTTTTTCAGTTTTGATAATAGTTTAATTAATGAATTTATCATTTTGCATGATGATGTCATGCCTGACGTGATCATCTAAAAATATGAAAGAGAAAAAATCTAATTTGAACAAAAATAATTATAGGGACTAAATTATAATGAATTAAAAATTATATATTCAAAGAATAAAATTTTACATAGTAATTTAATTAAAAATTGAATCAAGATAAACTCTTTAGGCTTGTTGAAAACCAAAAATGAGCTCATTAGGCTTTTCAAAAAATTAATAGGTTTACCGGACCCATTAGAAAAATTAACAGGTTTCAAAGCCTAGGAAATTAAAAAAAAAATAAATTTGGCCGATTAAAATAAAATTAACATATAAAAACTCCAAAATGAATTTTTGAGAAGTTTTATGTGGAGGAACAATGCAATTAAAAATTCTAAACTCGTAAAATTTTACGGGCAAAAACCCTTTTGAAAAAAATTAATATTTGAAAAAAGAATGCAAAACTCATAAATAAATTAAATTTTCAAAAACTGATCTAATATAAATATAATAAATATATCTGGAAATTTTAAAAAATTATGAATTTAGAAAAATCCTATTAAAAGATTTACAAAGTAGAAGACTTCATATTTTAGAAATAATAAAATTTCAAAAATATGTTCAACTTTCATAAAAATGGATTTTATTCAACACATTAATCAAAATATTAATTTATAAAAATAATAAATATGAAAATATGAAATCCAAAACAATTTTTTCAGAAAACTTTTGTGAGCATAACACTTACAATGTTGTAAAAAATTGAAATTTAATAAATAAATTTAACATATGGATGCTTTATGGTATAAAATACCAATATGGATTTTTCCCTTGGATATTTATAATTTTTGGAGTGAGTAACAACATAAATACCATACAAGCGTAAAAATATGCGAAGGTTAATTTCCTAAATATTACAAAAATTTAAAAAAAATCCTAAAAATGAGAAATTTGACCGTGATAGCATTCGTAAAAATAAATTTTAAAATTTCAAAAGAATAAAGTTAAAAACTAATTTTATACCTTGATACTCATCTTTTTTATTTGAAATTTATTTTCTACGACCTTTGAAATGTTAATCTTTATCTCACGTGCATTTGTGGCCAATTAAATAGGACTAAAAATGTATTGAAAATGTCTCGTCAACCTGAAAAAAATCTACCCATACAAGGTGGCCACTAAGTTCTTGGTCTTTTATTTTTTTAGACTATTAGGGAAGGGGCTTGAGTAAAATTAGGTGTCACTGTATGGTTTTATCCTAGTTAGCTTCTTTCTACCTAGGTTTTGCCCTGGTCACTCAAAGTTGACTCATATGATTTCATCTCAATCAACTTTTTTTGACCTAGGTTTTGCCATGGTCACCCCAACTTCACTAGTATGGTTTCATCCTTGTAAACCCTTTTTGACTTAGGTGTCATCTTGGTCACCCCAAGTTGACTCATATGATTTTATTTCGGTCAACCTTTTAAGACCTAGTTTCACCCTAGTCACCCCAAGTTCTCATATGGTTTCATCATAATCTACGTTTGCAACCTAGGTTTTGCCTTAGTCACCCTAAGTTGACTAGCATGGTTTCATCATGGTCAACCCTTTTCAACCAAATATCACCCTGGTCACCCGAAGTTAACTCATATGGTTTCATCCCGATCAACCTTTTTTGACCTAGATTTTGCCTTGGTCACCTCAAGTTGACTCATATGGTTTTGTCATGATCAACCTTTCTTGACCTAGGTTTCGCCCTGGTCACCCCAACTCGACTTCTATGGTTTTATCTCGGTCAACCATTTTCTACCTAGGTTCTACCTTGGTCGCCTTAAGTTGACTCGTATGGTTTAATCTTGGTCAACCTTTTTTGACCTAGGTTTCGTTCGAGCCATACCAAAGTTGACTTATTCTGGTCAATGCTTTTCGACTGAAGGTCCACCTTGGTCACCCAAAGTTGCTAGTATGGTTTCATCTTCGCCAACACTTTTTGAAGTAAGTTTTATCCTAGTCAACTCATCAGACATAAGTTTTATCCCAGTCAACACTTTTCAACTAAGGTTCTGCCCTAGTCATTCTTAGTTGACACTTATGGTTCTATCGTACTCAACTCATTAGACTTGGATTCTGCCTCGATCACCCTAAGCTAAATAGTATGGTTTTTCCTTAGTTAATCAATTAGATTTAGGTTTTGCCTTGGACACCCTTAGTTGATAATTATGGTTCTACCCTGGTCACTTTATTGACTATCATGGTTTTACCCTGATTAATCTTTTAGACTTAGATTCTTCCCCAGTCATCGTCCTCACCTAGGTTTCACCTTTACTTATTTTATTCCATTTTAATGTATATATTTAATTTAGTTTATTTTTCTCAAAGACTTTATAATCCCGATGAAATTGTGTCTGTTTAGTCTCTGTTATGTTCTTCATTCTCAGTAATGGCCAAAGAAAGATAGCTATAAACATCTAATTTCCTTCAAGCCACTTTTTCTAATAATCCTAAATATCAAAGATTGAGAACCTAGCCACAATTTCCCTCATAAAGGTTGACGTCTTCCATGTAAACTGGGTATTTTCAAAACCTTTTTAGTCATGCCTAAGTAGCCATATGAGCACGTGATGGAAAAAGTAATTTCAGGGGTCCTAGCAAATAAATATTAGATAAAAATGATAAATGTTCAAGAAAAAAAATTAATTTTTGATATTTTCTTGATAAATTCTTAAATCTGTATATGTAGATAATATCATGGTCAAAATTCTCATTTTTAGGAATTTTTGAGATTTTTTTTTGTAAAATATGGGGAATCGACTTTTGTATATTTTTATTATCACCTATGTAGAATTTATGCCAATACTCACTCCAAAAATAAAAACTATTCAAGAAAAATATGCATTGGGATTTTATATCATAAGGTGTCAAATTGCCAATTTATTCATTGATTTATTCAAGTTATCAAATTGCCCGTGAAATTTTTCTAATAAAATTTATTTCAAATTTCAAAATTTCATCTTAACTATTTTATAAATTAATATTTTGAATAATATATTGAATTCAATTCATTTTTATCAATTTAAATGTATATTTGGGGATTTTCTTGATTTCAACATATGAAGTTCTCTTTATGTAAAATTTCCTTGAGTCTAGAATTTCTAAAATTCTTTAAATATTTTCATGAAATTCATTTTTTAAAATTCTAATTTATTTTATGAGTTTTTCATTTTTTAAAAATACAATTTCCTCCCCTAAGGATTTATGCTCGTAAATTTTTATAAGTATAAAATTTTTAATTACCTTTTTCTTGCACATAAAATTTTTTACAAATTTTTTTTGGAATTTTTATATGGAAACTTTATTAATTTTTTATGGGCCAATTTTTTTTTTTTTCATTTTATGGGTTTTAAAACCCAGTAATTTCCCCGATATGCCTAATAAGCCCATTAACTTTGCTAGCAAGCCCAATGAGCCTTATTTTTGCTTCCCAACAAGCCCACCCTAAGCCTATTTTGATTAAATTTTTAATTGAATTTATCATGTAAAATTCTATTTCTTGAACATATAATCTTTTATTTGTTATAATTTAATCCCTATAACTTGATTTTATCTAATTGAGATTTTCTTTTCAAGCCATTTTCTAGGTGATGATGAGTCATGCATAATGACTCACACAAAATGATAAAAACATTAATTTAAACTTTTTCAAAAAAGTAAAAAAATCTAAAAGAATAAAAAAATAAAGGAAAAATCAATGGCCATTCGGCCAAGCTGAATTTTAGCCAAGTTTAGCTGAATCCTTGATATAAATAAAGGGGGAGGAAGTTTCTTAAGAAAATGGGTTCCATAGCCAAATTTGGTAAAATTTCTTAAGAATTTTCAAGGCTTTAAAGGTAGTTTCTTTGTGATTTTCACTTATCTTCTTTGTTTTCCATCATTTTCCTTCCTTTTTGTGAGGTTGATGATCACTTGTGCTCATGGATTTCGATCCATGTCGAAAGGCCAAGTGTAAAAGCCATGAACAAATGCCTTGACTTAGTTGTTAAATTTGATTTTTCTTAACAAAAATTTGGTTTTTATTAAAGTTTAAATTAAGACATAATTAATAAGGTATCGATTTTCAGGCATTATGAGAGGGATTAATCCTTACTCGTGATTGTAACTAGCTCTTGGATACTTTCATACTTTGGTATTATTATAGACCTTAGAGTTTATATTCAAGGGTTTTGTAACCCTTGAAATATAAACTCTGGTAAGTGACCAATCTCACCTAGCCAATATAGACTGGTGGTGACTCCAAGATAAACGGTCATTTCATAACGACTAGTTAAGTTAAGTAAGTGATTCATCTCAACAACTTGTACCCAAAAATAAGAAAAAGTAAGCCTTTAAGAATAAAACAATAATGACATATATATGTAAGAATGAAGGGTACACCAGCCTTTTAGGTCGCCGTGGCACTTAGGATCACTAAGCTAACTTTTGGAACAAAATAAATAGATGGGATAAAAAAGTATGAACAAGATAGACTTTTACTAGAAAACTACCTTATAAGCTTTAGAAACCTTTCAACTTAAAAAAAAACACTTAGAAAAGACTAATTTTTTTAAATGCCAAAAAAGATGTAGAAAAGGGCTAAACTTTTTTCTTAAATGCCAAGACAGATGAATGAATCTATCCTTCTCTATTCATAGAGTGAGAATTTAGCCATAAAGGTTCCCCTTTTAGGCAAATGTCTCAACCAATTTTCAACTAATTTCTTTTTTTTTGTAAAATTTTACTAAAATTTCACTCTGTGGTCAGTGGGGGACATACTATTTCATACAGGGGAGAATATAGCTCCCCTGGGTGGTTTCTAGAAGACTCTAGGTGAAAATAGAAAAAAGTAAATATGAAAATTAAAGAAAAATCATGCATGAAAACCATATATAAAATGGCATAAAAGTATTTTAAATAAATAAAAATTGATTTTGACATTAAAATTAATTAAACTAAAAAAATGAGTAGTGGCTTTGTTATAGAAGTTAATTGACTTTAAGGCTTATTTCATTAATTTCAAAGCTCTGCTTTAGGCCCATTAAAAATAACTAAACAAGAAAATATTTAAATAATAATTAATATGTGAGAATAAAATAATTAATATACAGACGTGTGCAGTGCACATCCTATCAAGTATGTTATTTAGGAAAAAGGTAGTGGTCCCATGACAAGTGGTACTTCATTAGAGTACTTGGCTTGATTCTCCCATATCCAATCTCGTGACACCCCCATTATGTGCTTTTCCAACATTTTGCTTATTAAACCCTTAAGATATTCAACGTGGACTCATGATTAATCTACCTTGCCTACCTACCAGTTAGGGTGCTTAGCATGAAATCATATAGTAAACGGTTAGCTTTGATACCACTCGTCTTGGGGCCATTATCTTCTTTCCAAAAGACATGCCTGCTTGGATGTGTAGAACACCAGCTTATATGCCCAAATACCTTCTCTATCTTATTTGGTGTAGGATTAAAACACATGCCTACTACTTTAGAATGCTTGGTGTAACATTCTCCCCCACCAATCTCATGATGCCCCTGACATGAGCTTCTGCACCATTTTTGCCTCCCATTTATTTGGGGTGTTAAGCGTGGATCACGATTGATCTATTTGTTAGAGCTCTCAACATGAAATTGAATAGTTAAGGATTGGCTTTGATATTAACTATCGCGAGGGCCATTACTCTCTTATAGAAAGAAATGCATGAGGGGATATGTAGTGCACTAGCTTATATGCCTTAAGTCCTTCCTTTTTCTTATCCAATGTGGGATTAATGCACTTTGCTTACTTCTTTAGAGTGATTAGCATAACATTCTCCCTCGCCTAATCTAGTTATGCCCCATCATGAGCTTTTCAACGATTTTGCCTACCCTACCTTTTTGATGTTTGGTGTGAGTCATAGTCAGTCTACCCTACCCACTTCTGATACTAGTATTCATAAGGCCATTACCTTTTTCTAAAAAAATTCTTAGTAAGATGTGTAGCATACTGGCTCATGTGCCTAAAGACTTTCTTTTTCTTATTGGTGAGGGACTAGTACACCATACCTACTTTTTTAAAATGCTTGGCATGACATTTTGCCCTACCTATCATGACACCCCTATCATGTGCTTCTTTACCATTTCTACCTACTTCTCCCATGGGTTGTTCAACGTGGAGTCATGATTGGTCAAACCTTTCTACCCCACCCGTTGAGGCTCTTAGCATGAAATCGAACAGTCAAGGGATGGCTTTATACCATTAACATAGGGGCTATTACTTTCTTCCAAAGACATGTTTGATGAGACATGTAATGAACCCATCTACATGTCCAAAGACCTTTCATGTCTTATTTAATGTGTGATTAATAAACCCTACTTACTTTTTTAGAGTGCTTGCTATGACATTTTCCCCTATTTAGTCTTATAATGCTTGCCCTTAGGCTGTTTGGGGTGGATCACAGTTAGTCCATCATACCTACCCTACTTTTTGGTGTGCTCAACATGAAATTGAACAGTTAAGGGTTGGCTCTAATACTATTTGTTAGAGTCAATTATTCTTTTCCTAAAAGACATGCTTGGCAATGGAGAAGCTAGCGACGATGTCATAATATTAGATAAGAAAGAATGTCATGCTAAACACTTTAAAAAAGTTAGCATGGTACATTAATCTTACATTAAATAAGAAAGGAAGGTCATTAGGCATGTAATTAGATGCATTGTAAATCTATTTCGGCATGTCTTTTAAGAGAAAAGTAATGACCCCATAACAAGTGGTATTAGAGTTAACCTTTTAGTATCTAATTTAGGGTCGAGCGCTTAACGAGTGAGGTACGTAAATTGCATTAATCATAACTCCATATCGAACTTTTAAAGGCAAGGTAGGAAAAAATGGTGGAGAAGCCATGACAGGGGCATCACAAGTTTATATGGGAGATAATGTCATGTTAAGCACTTTAAAAAAGTAGACAGGGGATAAGTTTAAGCATATAAGTAGATGTGTTGTACATTTTATCATGCATGTTTTTGGGAAAAAGGTAATGACCTTGTGAAAAGGGATATCGAGCCAACTTATGACTATTTAATTTTACGTCAAGCACTTTAATGGGTAGGTTAGGCAAGGCAGGCTAATTATGACTTCATGTCGATCACCCCAAGGATGTGGTAGTCATAAATGGTAGGAAAGCTCATGAGGGGATATCATGAGTTAGGTTTGGAAAAGTGTCATGCCAAGTGTTCTAAAAAAGTTAAAAAGATGCATTAATCCCACATTAGATTTGGAAGAAGAGGTTTTGGGGCACATAATCTGCTACATGACATATCCCATCAAGATTTTTTTGACAAGTGGTATTAGAGTTAACTCATGGTTATTTGATTTCACAATAAATGCCTCATCGATAGGTTAGGCAAGGTAGACTAATTATGACTCCATGTCTATCATATCAAGGGCATGGTAGGTGTAAATGGTGGGAAAGCTCATGAAGGGACATCATGAGATTGGGTGGGGGCAAATGTTATGCCAGTTGCTTTAAAAAAGTAGGCATGTTGCATTAATCTCGCATTGGATTAGAAAGGTAGGTTCTTTAGGCATATAAGTAGGTGTGTTGCCTATCCAATTAGGCAAGTCCTTTAGGAATAGAGTAATGTCCTCATGAAAAGTGGTATCATTAGAAAAAGTCTTGTGTTCAAATTACAAAAAAATTATTCTAATTGGTTTAATGGAAAACACAAAATCACAGAAAGGTGAGACTCCCTAAACTGTATTATTTTGCTTTTTTTTATCATGCTTTCTAAACTAGAACATATAAAATGGATCTAAAATTCTCACACTTTAGCCTAGGGTTTGTGTAATCCCATGGCAGAAACTCTATGCCTGCTTATTCATTAACACTGATCCCTGTTGTTGCAAACTAATGCTCTCCAAAAGTATAGCCTTTTATGGTAACCACAAAGGTGACTTAGAAAACCTTCAATAAGGTTAAAACTTTATTTTGCTAAGTCATGCTAGTAGCTTAGGTTTTATAAACTTGGTTTAGCCTTTAATCTCTTTAGATTCAAGATCTAATGATCAAGGAAAACAATTTTTCTCTAATTATTGTGAAATCATTATTCGCCCTTAAAGAGAAGGTGAAATTGCAAACCACTTTTTTGGGGACATAAAATGATGCAAACAAGCTATCTAGAATTCCAAGGGATGGCAAAGCATTGTTTAGAATCTCAGGAAAAGGTTTTTCTAACTTTTAGACTATTTGCACTTAAACCTGGCCTTTAAGCAATTCTAATTGGGCCTAAGTAAATTTTACTTTTATTAAGTAAATATGCCCAATCTCATTTTAATTTCTAATATCACCCATATGTGTGGGACCCATTAAGCCCCTCATCATATCAGTAATAAATATAAATTATTCATTTAACAATAACAATATTTATAGACCAAGAGTGACATCTAGCAATGCATAATAGCGACCCAATATGTAAGGATTGTCAAGTCAGTTTTGACAAACCCTTTAATTTATAACATCTCAGTATAATTTAATCCTTTCATCACATATCTCGAAAAAGGTATGAGCATAGTGGCCAATTAGAGACTTTTAGCTGAAATATATACATCTCTCTTGTCAACCTAATTTTTGACATCTTGGGACTTAATTTGAAGGTAATAGAAAAAATAATAAAAACAAAAAATGGCAATGACTATAGAGTGCCATGTCATCAGGCACTACAAGCAACACGAGGCTAGGGGAAACATTTTGGGGGAAGATTTGAAATGCCTAAGGACCATATTAAAAAGATGTAAAAACCATATCATCAAAGGTCATCATGTAAGGCATCATCAAGGTCATCTGAACAAGAGTTGATCAATCCCTCATCATTCTTAGCCATGGTAAAGTGTTCAAAAAGCCAAAGATATGTAAAATTCACATTTTTTTCATGTATGTATTGATACAAGGTCTTGGTGAATCGATGCACGGCTCCTACATCATCATAAATTCAAATTTCACCAGTTGTATTGATACAAAAAGACATTGTATTGATGCAACTGCTTGTGTATCAATACATTAGCTTGTTGTATCAATATGCAACTTGATAGTAACTAAAATCATGATTTTTGGCCAACATGTATTAATACATAAGTGGCTATATCGATACTAGCCTTAAAGTGTCGATACATTCTTCATTACATAGATACATTTGGGTAAAATTTGTTCTATGTATTGATACACACAGGCAAAATGGCCCAGCTTGTGACATTTTCATCCTTTTGCACCATTACATTAAAACTCAAACTAGACCATGTTTTTGGCACTATAAATCATTCAAATCTATACCAAGCCTCAACATTGGACTTGTGTTGGATCAATTAAATTTTTGAGGCCTAAATAACCATGACAAAGGGCATTGTTATGATGTAATGCAATTTGTTAGAGGGCACTTAGTACCTTCTCATGGCTTAGTTGCATAATGTGGCCTTAATCCACTATTTTGCTAACCAAACCAATGAAATTTAGTGGTAGCTAAGCATAGTAACTTGTCAATACATGAGGTACATGCACCAAAACCTTAAAATGCCCTAGCTTATTATATTTTGCCCCACTATTGACATAGTCATATAAGGCCAACATTTTTAGCTAAGCACAAATATGGAACATACATTTTTCTAAGCTCACATTGTAGCTGTAGTCTCTAAATAACATCAAACCTTCCTATGTTCTTATTTTTCTACACCACTTCAAGAAAACACCTCTAAAACACCATTTTGAACCATTTTTGCTTGTTTTCCTTCTTGCTAACTTATAGCAAGTAAGAAAAACTTCAAAGGCAATATCTTTGCTTAAAAAAACTTATTTTTGGGTAAAAACTACTGGAATATTTCTTTAACTTGTTTCTTTATTTTGTTGCTATTTTCATGTTTTTCACCATATTAGTGACACCTTTAATGCAACCATGGCCCTTTGTAGATTCAATGCATTTCTTTTATGTCCTGTTCATGAATTGGAAATTTTGTCATACATTAATGCATAAAAATCATTTTTTTTTTGCTGTCATCAAACATCCAATTTTTTTCATGTCAGGAGAATACTTTTTTATGCTTATATCATATTCCGTGCTTCCATGAATTTATTGTAACACGTTCATGCATTTTCCTTGCCTAAAAATCATGTCAAATAATTTCTTATGGATAAAGAAATACCTTATTGACATTAATAAACTCTAATGCTTGTTTACATGAAATATTCTAAATGTTAGTGCATCACAAACTAAAGCAACTGGCTTGCATGGCTACACTAATAATCTCCCACTATCACTAAAGGCAATCACCCATATGTTTAAGTCTTATACTTGCAATATGGATATCATGTTTTTGTTGTTAATATATGCCCTTGAAACAAATAGATTGGGATACGAAAGATATATAGTCAATTAACTGCAAACCAGTTACTAGATAAAGTAACGCAAGGTTTCCTTCATGTCAATGGCATGATTAACTACCATGAAACCAATTGTATGAAGCCCATAGAGCTTAAAAGGCCTTTCAAAGGAATTCCAAAATGTTGCAATTATGAGATCCTTATGCATCAAAGCCAAGTTCCTTGAAACATACCTATTCATTGTATTATCAAAATAGAGCATTGGCAATGCTCAAGGACCAGCACATCATGCCTTTCACTTATGAAGTAAGTAATCAATCTCATAGGTTAAAGTATACAATATACTTGGGATGGCATGGGTTTGCTTGTTTTGTGGAAACAAGTTCACTTAATATGGCTTGTATGAGAATTCCATTTGGTATTAGTTAGTGAAGTGTTCATGGAATATATTCTTATGTGCTAATTATTTTTAAAAGTCTGCAAACTTATAATGCTAGGTCATTTGTATGAGGACTGCCATACTTAGAGATCATTACGAATGGGTCCAAAGTAAATGGATGACAAAGATAGGTTAGTTTTAGGCTTGGCATGAAGCATATGGTAAATGGATAAGTGATCCAGAGAGGATTCAACTCTTCCAATGATATTAGAGACATATCCAAAATAATCATGTTCATTGCAAACATGTTGGGAACCTAATGGGTCACACACAATAAGATAGAATTATTGGATTAAATCTAAGATTTAATTATGTTCGACTTAATTAAATAAAAGGCAAGTTAAGTGGAGGACTAAATTAAATGGTTTAATTAAGACGTAACTTAAGACATACAATTAGAGTTATCTAAATTTTTGCTCTGTAAGATATGTAGATAAGATTATCTTATCCATATAATATCCAAATTAGAACATACCATATCTTGATAGATAAAGCTTGTCTTGTTAAAGATAGTGTTTCACCTAGACTAGAAGTTTAATTATGAATCAAACTTCTCACTCTTAAGTTCTCTTAGCCAATTATATTTTAGATAACCTTTGATATGTTAAATTATTTTGATAATTAATATTGAACAAGATTAATATTAAAGTAAAATTGTTATATAAAAAATGAATTTTAGTAAGATAAAATTCATAAAGATAGTTTACTTTGCTGAGTATGGTTACTTTCTATTTATCTTATGATTATAATTATTTCATAATTATATTTATAAGAGAAAATAGATATGGCTTATTTATATGGTAAATATTAATTTTGATTATTGAATTATAATTCCCAAAGACCTAGTACTAGTTAACTTACCTATGGTGTACCTGGCGTAAGATTTTGTACAAATTCATCATGCATTGGCTAAAGCCTCTAGTGCCCGTTATATGTGCAAGGTTAGGCCACCATAAATAAGTATCATGATCAAATTAAATTACTTAAGTGAAAATGTTTCACATAAATAAGAAATTTGATGTTGAACATGACTCCCCTTGATAGGATAAAGAGAATTCAACTAAGCATGGCATTTGGGGGTTTGATAAACCTAGACACTTTGGTTTTTGATAATCAAGAAATTTGAGAAAATAGTTCTCTCAAATCGTCACCGAGCCACTACCCCTAAAGAAAGAAATGCCATCCTAATCACCATCTTTCAACCTCTCTAAGAAATAATTCTTCCTTTTTTTTGGCACAAACAGCATTTTAAAAACATTTTTAGGTTGCATGAAGGAAAAACTATTGATAGGTACTGTTAGCTTAAGGAAAATATTGAGCCAAGAGAGGGTGAGTTGGTTGTTACAAAAAATTGATAAATTTAAAGTAAACTAAAAATAAAAATAGGTTGAAGGTAAGAAAAACAAACACTTAATGTATAGAGGTTCAGTCCTTGAACTTGGCACCTACATCCTCTCTTCGTGGTATTTTCTAAGGTGATTCCCATAATTCACTAAACAAATTGTTACCTTTAAGGCTAATGTATAACCTTACACCACTATCTTTTAAGGCTTAGATAGAACCTTTCAATCCCTTTGAGAATTCTACCCTAAATTCTCAAATATTTTCACTCACTTTGACACAACCACTTTTGTGATTTGAATGAAGTATTTTGCAAATAGATTAAACCTCTAGTAGGTAGATTTTTGCTGGAATTTAAGTACAAGGTTAATGAGATACAAATAGACTTGGAAGAGTATAAATTTAATGCAAGTAAAAAATGGAGAATTTTGAAGATCTTTGAGCTTTTGTTGTTGAATGCTTCAATGATTTTTTTATCTACATCCTCAGCTATTGGGAACCTTTATTTATAGCTTGAAATCAATTCATAAACGTTGGGCATTTTATGTGGTGGTTGGAGAGCCGTTGTAGCATTCATAAATGCTTGTTTCCATTTAGACCCGAGCTATAGTATCGATACAATGCCAATAATATCGATATAGGAATAAAAAAAATGATCGATACAGCTTGTTGCATTGATACAAGGAATTAAGTATCGATACCAAGCAAGTTGTATCGATACAGACACACTTGTATCGATATATTTAAAGGTTTCAGCCAAGCCTTGGTTACTACTAAGTCTTGTATCGATACATATAGGGTGAGTATCAATACCAAGTAGGCTGTATCAATACAGACACACTTGTATTAATACATTTAAGGGTTTTAGCCGAACCTTGGTTACTACAAAACCTTGTATCGGTACACATGGGGTGAGTATCGATACCAAGCAGACTGTATCGATACAAACATAATTGTATCAATACATTTGAGGGTTTTAAGCATAGTATCGATACATTTGTTCTCTGTATCGATACATACCTAAAAATCCTTTGTAAAATAATTTTTCTTAACTTGATATTAGCTTAAAAATATCTAAAAAATATTCTAAGTATACATTTTGGAACATATATTTTTGATAAAATACAAACTTGGTACTTTTCAAAATGTTTTTCAATTTTAACGCAAATACGAAGTTGAGTATAAATTAGTTTTAGCTTAAGTTGTTTGTTATATGAAAACCAAATTCAAAGTTAACAATCTTCCCTTTTTTTATACAACAAAACTTAAGATAAATTTGCTTGTTTTTGAGAAAAAAACTACCCCTCAATAAAGCAATGGTTTTCAAAAGTTTTAATTTGAGTAAATCGGGTCCTTTAAAGCTGTAATATTTGAAATTGATAATATTGCCCAAGATTAAAAAATCAAGCTAATGTTCAATATCAACATGTTATTTGGGTTCCAACATGACAATATAATCATGATCAAGTGCATAATAAATTCATGGAAGACATATATAGCAATACATTGCAAATTTTTGGCCATTCTCCCCCTTTTTATTATATTAAAACATAATTCAAAGATGAGTAATTCAAGGCAATAGAGGAAATGCAATCATTGTAGGCACAAGCTAAGATGAATTCATTAAGGATAAGATGTTAAATATATAAGCAAAAGATGTTTAAAGGAATGCAAAGAGTTTGAGAATCAAAAAGTTCTAAAAACATAAGAGATATCCTAAAAGGAGCCTACTTGGACTAAGCATCATTGGCTGGAAGATCCTTGACAGGTGGAAAAGTAGGCGGAGGGGTAAAAGGAAAAGCATCTAAAAAAGCTTAGTCAAAGCCCATTGACTATGCTCGAGAGTAGAAAGATGAGCATCAATAGTGTCAAAGTGATGATAGAATCGTCCCTTCCATGTATCAAGATGGCCTATAATAGAAGCATACATAGTGTGAATGTCTAGGGCATGAATGACAAGGTTGTAAGAGCAGAAGGTGGAGGAGGCTCATCATGATCCATATCATCATCATGATCATCAGGAGTGGGAACATCCGGTTGCTCAAGCGGTGGTTGTTGTTGAGCCTTTGGAATAAAGTTGGTGCCTTAAATTTCATACCTGGCAAGCCCTATGGTTTTGTGACTAATATAACGGTAAGTGGTTATCATAATCTTAGGGTCACATGAAAGATCAAGACCTTGAGCATTGAAGTAGTAACTCAAGGCCATGCCATGAGGGAGGCTATGACAACCATGAACACAAAGAACAAGATCCATGAAGATGAAATAAACTAAGTTTGGATGGATCCCAGTTTGAATTATATGAAGCCACTAATAGTTCGCGTCGCTAATCAAGGTATGTTTGGTGCCAAATGGACAGAGCACATTTAAGATGATAAGATAGAGTAAGTGATAAACAGGAGAAAGAAGCATGAATTCATTGTTTGAGGTACGCAAGACGGTAGGAGCCGAACGTTCATGGATTACACCTTTATTTGGGAAACCAATGGCAGATGCGAGAGAAACTGAGTTGACGATAAGATCCTATCCCAAAAGAAAAGATTGAATAACAATGACATGATCATGATCATCAATGATAAGGAAAGCATTGTTAAAGAATGCATGAACAAGATTTTCATGAATCAAAACATTTAGAGAAAAAAATTTGATCCATTTAAAGGTTTTAAAAATCTGAAGGTAGTGATAACTAATGGATCAGAGAAAGGGGAAGTCGATGACTTAACATTGTTGGATAGGCATACAAGCATAGATGGTGGTGAACTGCTCATGAACCCATGCATTATGGAAGCATAGGTCAAAGAATAACTGTGTTTGGATTGAAAGTGGTTGACGAGCAGTAGAGGTGGTAGTGCAAGCAATAGGTCCTTGATAACGGGCAGTTTGTTTGGTCTTTAGAGCCATGGTAGTGTTTGAAGGTGGTTGAAAACTTTTGTTAAGTAGGTGGTGGCATGGTAAAATTGGATGGTGATTCGAATAAGTGGAAGAGTAGATTGAAGTTATTGAAGTGTGTGATGTGATTGAGTGGGTTTTGGATAAGGTTGGATTAGGTTTCGATGAGGTTTGTCAATTATGGTCACAAAATAGGTTAAGTAGGTCGAATGGTTAAAGTGCTAAGGACAGGCTGGTTAGGGAAAATGTCGAGTATGTGGTGGGCAGTAAGTTTTTGTGGCAATTTGGTGTAGGGTAGGGATTAAATCAGCAATCAATTGCAACAACGGAATAAGGAAAGACTTAAAAATGAAAAAAAGTCCAAATTTATAAAGAAATTTGAATAAAGTTGATGGAATTCGAAAGGAAAATGGTAAGGGTTAGGGTGAGGGTGGGTTTCAAATTTTTGATGTTTTGGATGATAGTGGGTTAATTTTCAAATGGGTTTGGTGAAATATGATGAAGTTAATTGGTTTATGGATCAAGGATTGTGAGAAAAGTGTGAGAATTGAGTTTTGCTGATTAAAGGTTTAGTTAAGGAAAGGATGCTAAGGATAAGGAGGAATAGTTCTTGATACAATAAACTTTTTGTGCACGAGGAGTCCTAAATTAACAGTAAGTATCGATACAAAAGAGGTAGTATCAATACAAAGAACATTGCTAGGCTTTGTATCGATAGAAGGAACTGGGTTTCGAGACTTAAAACAAATTGATCTGTATCGATGCAGGTTGGGTAGTATATACATAGTGTGTCGATACTTGTCCAAGTATCGATACAAAAAACAAGCTTGGGTTTGTATGGATACAATGGAAACTGGTCTCAATACAGGGAAGAAGAATATGCTGGTTTCAATACGTATGGCCTAGTATTGGGTCATTTCCATTAAGATGGCATCGAATTAGGCATATTTTTAACCCAATTATCCTTTAAAAAACATTTGAAAATTCAACTTCAACCAAAATTTTCACATCAAAATCTTTTAGCATGGAAAATTTAATTAGGAGATAACAAGATTATTCAAAAATTCATACAAGTGCATAGCATCAAACAAGAGGTACGTTAAGCTAGCTTTTTAAACTAAGCATGATGCAAACAATATTAAGGCAAGGTACCAGGATTTTATCAAATTATGAATCTAGGGTGCATTCATTAAGCCAATTTCTTTTTTAATTGTGCAAAATCTCCTTGTTAAGTGGTTTAGTGGAAATATCAGTTAGTTGATGCAAGGTTTCAACGAATTCAAGCATTATATCACCCTTTTGCATATGATCTCTAATGAAATGATCCCTAATTTTTATGTACTTGGTTCTACAGTGTTGAATTGGATTTTTGGTGAGACAAATAGCACTATTATTATCATATTTAATTGGAATATGATCCATGGTAATGCCAAAATCCTCTATTTGTTGTTTTATCCATAAAATTTAGGCATAAAACTTCCCACGGATCTGTATTCTACTTCGGTTGTGGATAAAGTAACATTATTTTATTTCTTGAAGAACCATGAAATGAGCATATTTCCAAGAAATTGACAAATACTAAAAGTGCTTTCCCTATCAATTTTACATCCACCAAAATCCACATCTGAATAAGCATGTAAAACAATAGATGATTCATTTGGAAATCATAAGCTTAGATTAGGTGTGTCTCTAAGGTATCTAAAGATTCTTTTCACGGTAACTAGATGTGACTCCCTCGGTGATGATTGGTATCTAGCACATAGGCATACACTAAACATTATGTCGGGTTTACTTATGGTAGGATATAGCAATAAACCTATCATAGATCTATAAAGTTTAGAGTCAATAATTTTACCTCTTTCATCCTTTTTAAGCTTTGTTGAAGTGCTCATAGGTGTGAAACAAGGCTTTGCTTCATCCATTTTGAACATCTTGACTAATTCCTTCGTGTACTTTGCTTGATTGATGAAGATGCCATCTTTTGTTTATTTAATTTGTAGTCCCAAGAAGAATGTTAATTCTCCTATCATTCTCATCTCGAACTCACCTTGCATTAAATTAGAAAATTCTTGACAAAGAGATTCATTAGTAGCATCAAAGATAATGCCATTAACATAAACTTGAATCACTAAGATGTCCTTATTTTTTACTTTTATAAAAAGAGTTTTGTCAACATTGCCTTTATTAAAACCTCTTTCAATTAAAAATTTTAAGAACCTCTCATACCATGCCCTAAGTACTTGCTTTAGTCCATAGACAGCTTTTGAAAGTTTAAAGACGTGATCAGGAAAATAATGATTCTCAAAACTAGGAGGTTGCTTACCATAAACTTCTTCATTAATGAAACCATTTAAAAAGGCACTTTTGACATCCATTTGATACAACTTGAAATTATTAAAGCATGCAAAGGCTAGAAGTATTATAATGGCCTCTAGTCTAGCTACGGGGGAATAAGTTTCATCATAATCAATTCTTTCTTCTTGACTATATGCTTTAGCTACTAATCTAGCCTTATTTCTAACTATTGTTCCATCCTCATCAAGTTTGTTCCTAAAAACCCATTCAGTACCTACGATGGGATAATTACTAGGTCTCTCCACTAAATTCCAAGCTTTGCTCCTTTCAAATTGGTTTAACTCTTCTTGTATAGCCATGATCCAACTATCATTTTTTAGAGCTTTATCTAAATTCTTGGGTTTGATTTATGGAAGAAAAGCTGCATAATTGCATGTATTTCTAAGAGATGATCTAGTTCTTACCCCTTGCTTAGGATCATCATTATCTCGCCTTCTTTAGCATAAGTCAACTCTCTAGGATGATTTCTTTTGGAGCTTCTTGATTTTGCATTGCTTGTCCTTGCTGCTTATGTGATGCTTGTTCTTAGTAAATCTCTACATTATCATTATCAAAAGACACCTTTCTCAAGGTTGAGTTAGCTTCATTAAATATAACATGTATTGACTCTTCAACAACTAAAGTTCTCTTATTAAA
>JBBYHO010000016.1:6393865-6432916 GCA_038382025.1 Adansonia gregorii | reverse complement strand
TTAAACACAAGCTAATTAAGCTTAAGTTTTAGTTATATCAAAACTAAGATTAATTCAAAGCTAATATAGCTAACAGAAAGAAGTGGAAGCATAGGTGACAAGTCTTTGATGACAGGTGGTTTGTTTGGTCTTTGAAAGCATGGTAGTGTTCTAAGGTGGTTAGGGAATTTTATCGAGCAAGTGGTGACAAGGTAGAACTAGATGCTAGTTTAAACAAACAGAGGAAAAGACAAATATTGGTGAAGTGTTTGAAGTGATTTGGAAGGAATCATATGAAATAAAAGTGGGTTTCGATAAGGTTCATCTAGGGTGGTGAAGATTACCGAAGAGAGGAGGTCGAGTTGATAAAGCTGGGCCAGGTGCTAAGAAAGAGTTGGTAGAGGAAAAATGGTTGAGCACGTTGTAGGCAGGGGGTTTTGGTGGCAATATGGTATAGTTTTTCAAGTCATTTTGCAACTTATCATAACAGTCAAGATTGGGGAGACGTGAGAATGAAAAAGCACTCAAAAATTTAAAAGAAATTTAGACAAATTAGGAGGATTTTGAAGAGGAAATGGTTTAGGTTTAAGTGAAAAGGATTGTCAAATCTTTTATGACTTTGGATCCAAAGAGATTGAATTTCTAAAAGGAATGGTGAACTTTTACGAAATCAACTCATTTTGCATCAAGAATTGTAAAAAAAAATTGGAAATCACGTGTGAGGATTGAAGATTGAGTGGGTTAAAGGAAGCTAAGTGAACAGTGGTTGAGGTTTAATGAAAATGAAATTGGGTATGCGAAGATTGCCTAAATCAACGGTCTATATTGATATAAAGAAAAGAGTATTGATACTTAGAGTTAAATATCAATACAGAGAACAATTCTGGGTTTGTGTATTGATAGAATAAATTGTGTCGTGAGACTTTAAAAAATTTTATGCTGTATCAATACAAGGTGGATAGTATCAATACTAAGCATCAATACAAAGAGTTAGTATTAATACAAGGAGCAATTATAGGTTTTGTATCAATACCTCAAATTCGATCATGACATTAGGAAAACGTTTTTGCTGGTATCGATACATATAGCTCAGTATTAGGTCATTTATCTTAATATGGTATCAATTTAAGCATATTTTTTACCTAGTTGCTCATTGAAAAACATTTGAAAATGCAATTCTAAACAAAACTTTGATATCAAAATCATTTTGCATGAATAAATCAAAGTTTATCCATAAAATAGAATCATTCAAGAGTCAAAAGTCATGCAAGAGCACATCATCAAACAACTAGGTATGTAAGGCCAGCTTTTCTTAACCAAGCATTTTATAAACAATATTAAGGCAATATATCATAATTTTATCAACTTATAAATTCATGGTGCATTCATTAAGCAAAGTTCTCTTCTAATTATGCTAAATCTATCCTTGTCAATTGGTTTAGTGAAACTATTAGCTAGTTGATGCAACATATCAATGAATTTAAGTACTATATCACATTTTTACGCATGATCTCTAATGAAGTGATGTCTAATCTCTACGTGCTTAGTTCTAGAGTATTGAATTGGATTTTTGGTCAGACAAATGGCACTAGTATTGTCACATTTAATTGGAATATGATCTATGGTAATGCCGAAATCCTCTATTTGTTGTTTTATCCATAAGATTTAGGCACAACAACTTCCCACGAATACCATAAGCTTAGATTAGAAGTGTCTCTAAGATATCTAAAAATTCTTTTTACAGTAACTAGATATGACTCCCTAGGTGACAATTGATATCTAGCACATAGGCATACACTAAACATTATATCGGGTCTACTTACGGTAAGTATAGCAATGAGCCTATCATAGACCTATAAAGTTTAGAGTCAACACATTTACCTCATTCATCCTCTTCAAGCTTTGTTGAAGTACTCATAGGGAACAAGGCTTTTCTTCATCCATTTTGAACCTCTTGAGTAATTCTTTGGTATACTTTGCTTGATTGATGAAGATGCCATCTTTTGTTTGTTTGACTTGTAATTGCAAAAAGAATGTTAATTCTCCCCCCATGCTCATCTCAAATTCACCTTGCATTAACTTAGAAAATTCTTGACAAAGTGATTCATTAGTAGCAACAAAAATAATATCACCAATATAAACTTGAAGTACTAAAATGTCTTTGACTTTGACTTCAATAAAAAGAGTTTTGTCAACATTGCCTCTATTAAAACCTTTTTCAATTAAAAATTTTAAAAGCCTTTCATACCATGCCCTAGGTGCTTGCTTTAAACCATACAAGGCTTTTGAAAGTTTAAAAACATGATCAGGATAATGAGGATTTTCAAAATTAGGAGGTTGGTCAACAAAAACTTCCTCATTAATAAAACCATTTAGAAAAGCACTTTTGACATTCATTTGAAATAGCTTGAAATTATTAAAACATGTAAATGCTAATAGTATTGTAATGGCCTTTAGTCTAGCTATGGGGGCATAAGTGTCATTAAAATCAATTCCTTCTTCTTGACTATATTCCTTAGCTACTAATCTAGCCTTATTTCTAAGTATGGTTCCATACTCATTAAGTTTATTCCTAAAGACCTATTTAGTGCCTACGATGGAATAATTACTAGGCTTTTCCACTAAATTCCAAACTTTGCTCTTTTCAAATTGATTTAACTCTTCTTGCATGGCCATAATCCAACTATTATCTTTTGTAGGCTCTTTTAAATTCTTAAGTTTAATTTGTGAAAGAAAAGCATAATTGCATGAATTTTTAAGAGATGATCTAATTTTTACCTCTTGATTAGGATCACTAATTTTCTCACCTTCTTTGATATAAGTTAACTCTCTATGATGATTTTTTTCTTTTTCTACTTGCGTTGGCTTATGTAGTTCTATTTTTATTTGAGCTTCTTGATCTTGTATTGTTTGTTCTTGCTCCTTATATGATGCTTATTCTTGGTAAATCTCTATATCATCACTACCAAGAGACAACTTCCTCAAAGTTGAGCTCGCTTCATTAAATATAACATGTATAGACTCTTCAATAACCAAAGTTCTCTTATAACACACACTATAAGCTTTGGAATTTGTAGAATAGCCAAGAAAAATTCCTTCATCATTTTTTGCATCAAATTTACTAAGATTATCCTTTCCATTATTTAGCATAAAAGATTTGTATCCAAAAGGATGAAAATAGCTAATTTTAAGTTTTCTTCCTTTAAAAAGTTTATATAGAGTTTTCTTTAAAATTGGCCTAACCATAGCTTTATTTATAATGTAGCAAGAAGTTTTAATGGCTTCCGCCCAAAAATACCTTGGTAAATTATTTTCTCAAAGCATGGTTCTAGCCATTTCTTCCAAGGTTTTATTTTTCCTTTTAATAACTCTATTTTGTTGAGAAGTCTTATGAGCCGAAAAATTATGACTAATACCATTTTCATTAACAAAATTTGTTAAAACCAAGATTTTCAAATTCTTTTCCATGATCACTTCTTACACCTGAAATAGAATAACTTTTTTGTTTTGGATAATTTTGCAAAAAGTAATGTATTTTTCTAAGGCTTCATCTTTAGAGCTTAAGAAGAGAACCCAAGTAAATCTAATGTAGTTATCCACAATAACAAATCCATATTGTTTACCACCTAAGCCTAATGTCTTAGTAGGACCAAAAAGATCAATATGAATAACTTGCGATGCTCTAATTGTTGAAACAATATTAATTGGTTTAAATGAAGCTTTCCTATGTTTTCCTTGAACACATGCATCACATGTTCTATCATTATCAAATTTCATCTTTGGCAATCCAACAACAAGATCTTTCTTAGATAATTTCAAACTTACATTCATACTAGCGTATCCTAATCTTCTATGCCACAACCAAGACAAGTCATCAGTAATAGCAACGAAGCAAATATTTTGAGAAGACAAGTCATCTAGATGCACAACATAAACATTTCTTTCTCTATGTCCTATAAAAATAATTTTATTTGACTTAATATCAACAACTTGAAAATTCATTAACTCAAAAATCACTTTCATTCCTTTATCATATAATTGACTAATACTAAAAAAGTTATGTTGGATGAAGATTTGTTACCTATGGTTGTAATACCTTTAATATGTCTTTTTGAGTTATCACTAAAAGTAACACTTCCTCCATTTTAGGCCTTAGTTCCATGAATTGACTTTTGTCACCGGTCATATGTCTTGAACATCCACTATCAAGGTATCAAGAATTCTTCCTTGTTGAATTTGCCTTGAAGCAATGCTCTTCCTCCTACAAACACAAAGTCATGTTTTCTTTTTTAGGTACTTAAATTTTCTTGGGTTCTTGAGTATTAGTGTCCATAATTCTTGTGCCTTTTGGAATCCATTTCATTTTGATAGCCTTATCTTAAGATGTGCTAACAACCTTAGGAATTCATACCCTTTTAATAAGCTTGCCTTTATAAGTAATAGTCTTTAAAGAACAAGTGTGAAATGTATGACCAAGTTTATGGCAATGAGTACATATGCTAGATGTATCAAATAATTTATTTTGTGTCACAAAGAAATTCTTAAAGTGATTTTCTTTTTCAATTCTATTATAGCCCAAACCATCTTTATCAAAGATTGCTCTTTGTGTTTTTAGCATATCATTCAATTTTCGTTGTGCCATATAAAACCTTGTGAATAAGTTATGCAAGTTTGTATTTTTCTTGGTTAGATCATCAATATTAACTTGTAACTTGTCTACTTTTTTTTAAGATTATTATTTGTCATGCTTAATTATTCATTTTCTTCCTTAAATCATTTTCCTATATTTAAATTCATGGTTTTAAATTCTAATGCTACCTCACAAAATGCATCTTGTAACTCATCAAATGAATAGGGATTAGCATTGGAATATATCTTGGGCTCATTAAGAGCCATGAGACATAGGTTGGCCACTTTCTCATCATCATTATCGAATATGTCACTATCACTCCATGTAGTCGCCATAGCCTTTTTCTTTTGTTTCTTTGGGTTCGGCTTCTTCCATAGTAGACATTTATATTTGATGTGTCCTGGTTTCTTATATTCATTGCAAATGATTTGTTCTTTCTCTTTCTTGCTTAATTCTCCCTTCATCATTTCTCTTCTAGGAGGTCTTTTTGTCTTATTCATTCTCATGAACTTGTTGAATTTTTTTTGAACATGGCCATCTCTTCGTATTTCTTAACCTCCTCCTCATCATCATGATCATTAAGATTGGTTGATTTGAAGGCAACACTTGCCTTTTTTGCTGGCTCTTGACCGTGCTTGATCTTTATCTCATAGGTTAAAAGAGAACTTATGAGCTTATCCAAGGAGAGTGTGTTGGGATCCTTAGATTCTTCAATTGCTATCACTTTTGCTTCCCAAGACTTTGGTCACCATCTATTTGTTTGGATAGGTCTTTCTAAGTTTCTTCAACCCATTGATAATATCTATGAACCTATCTGACATTTCTTTGATAGTCTCATCTGCCTTCATCTTGAATAATTCATAGTCAAGTGTAAGCATATTTATTTTAGATTCCTTGACTTGATTTGTTCCTTTGTGAGTGGTTGCTAACTTGTCACACATTTGCTTGGCATTGTCACTAAGTGAGACTCTATTGTACTCACTCAGACCGAGAGCACAAAATAGTGTGTGCATGGCCTTGGCATTTCATTGTGCGATTTTAGTATCTTTCTTATCCTATTCATCTTCTTCTTTTGCCACAACATAATCTCTAACTCTCTTGTTAGGATGAGTGATCCATTAACAATAATCTTCCATACTTCATAGTCATTAGCTTAGATAAAAAGCCTCATCCTTGTTTTTCAATACGAGTAGTTTTCACCATTGAAGAGTAAAGGTCTCATGATGGAATGGCCCTCAAGTCCCATAGCATTTGCATTTGTCTCAAATACCATAAGATAAACCTCATATTGGCTTTTAAACTCTTGCGAGCTTCTTGAAGCTTTAAGCATTATGTTTGCATTCTCCATTTTTTGAGCTATCAAGGATCTTTTTCTCAAGGTAATGAAACCTACAATAGAGACCAAAACTCTAATGCCAATTGTTAGCTCAAGAAAAATATTGAACTAAGAAGGGAGTGAATTGGTTCTACAAGAAGTTGATCACAAATTTATCTTTTATAAAAGTTTTAAAATAAATTGAAAGTAAAAAAGAGTTAAGGATAAGAAAAACACATAGTCAATATATAGAGGTTTGATCCTTAAATTTGGCACCTATGTCCTCTCTTCTCGACACTCCCTAGCCTAGGTGATTCCCACAATTCACTAACGGAATTGTTACCTTTAAGGCTAAGGTATAACTTTACAACTCTATCTTTTAAGGCTTAAATAAAACCTTTCAATCCCTTTAGGAATTCTACCCCAAAGTCTTAAATGTTTCAGTCACTTTCACATAACCCTCATTGTGATGTGAATAAAATATTTGCTAACAACTTGAACCTCTAGTAGGTGGGTGTTTGTTGTAATTTAAGTTCTAAGTGGATGGGATACAAATAAACTTGAAAAGCATAAATTTGATATAAGCAAAATAAAAAATTTGAAGACTTTAAGCTTTTGTTTTTCAATGTTTGATTGATCCTTTTATCTCATACTTCTTTAGCTGTTGGGAACCTCTATTTATAGCTTGGAATTGATCTATAGACGTTAAGCATTAAATGAATTGGTTGGAGAGCTGTTGTAGCCTTAATAAATGCTGGCTTCTATTCAGACCGACGCTATTTTATTGATACAAGAATTAAAAATATGACTGTTATACCCTGTTGTATTGATACAGAAGGCTGAGTATCAATACTTGCCAAGTTATCTCAATATACACACACATGTGTAGATACTTTTAGGGGTTTTAGCCAAACCTTGACTACTACCAAGCAATGTATCGATGTATATAGGGTAAGTATTGATACCTACTAAGTTGTGTCGATATAGACATCCTATATCGATACTTTCGAGGGTTTTAACCAAACCTTGGCTATTACCAAGCAATGTATTGATACTTATAGGGTAAGTATCAATACTCACTACAATGTATCGATACGTGTTGATAAGTATTGACACAATTGATGGTTTTCAGCATAGTATCGATACATTTATGCATTGTGTCAATATATACCTTTAAAATCCTTTGAAAATGATTTTTCTTGGCTTGATATTAACTCAAACATATCTTAAAAATATTCGAAGTATAAATATGCATTTTGGAACGTATATTTTTAGGAAATAGAAACTTAGTACTTTTTCAAAATATTTTCAATTTTTACACAAATAGTAAGTTGAAAATAGTTGAGTACAAATTAATTTAGCTTAAGTTGTTTGTTATATCAAACCTAAAATTAATTCAAAGCCAATAGTATAGATACAGCCTGTGAGATTTTGAATTTTGATTATGTGGAGGCCTTACATGCAAAAAATGTGAAATTTACACATATTTGACTATCTAAACCTTCTACCTAAGTCGGGAATGATGGGAAACCAATCTATGCTTATCTAAATGACCATGATGGTGTCTAGAACGATGACCTTTTTGATGCCTTGAACGTTGGCCTTCTATTTCACATTTTTTAGTAAGGTCCCCAGACATTTCACACTTTTCCCTAGATATTTCACACTTTCTCTAGCAATATGACACTCAACATTTGTCTTTTTTTTTTATTTTTATTATTTGATTCTAATTACCTTGTAATTAAGCCTCAAGATGTTGAAAATTGACTTGAGAAAATAAATGAGTGCATTTCAGTTATAAGTCTCCAATTAGGCACAGTTTGTTTAAAAAGGGCTTGGACAAAATAGTGTGTTTATAGTGATAAAATTAACATGTGTTTATAATAGAATTGTTTATATCATGGATTGAGAGTGTATTTTTTGATACATAAATTAATCGATACATAAGATATACTATAATACTATGTGATGAACTTGAGTTAGATCCAATTAAAATGTGACTAAGCCTAAAACTCTAGAAATAACATTTTATAGCTTTTTGATTAAAAAAAACTTATAAGCATATTCTCTAAAAAAAGCATACTGGATATATATAAAAGCTTGCGGAATTATCTAAATGATTGCATATACATATAAAGGCTTGTTGTATTATTTAAGTAAAACATAACAAAAGTATAACACATGATAAACAAAGCAAGGATAAGTAAACATTATTAAAAAACAATAACAAACTAAAGAATCTTCATATTAAATTAAAGGAAAAATAAAAAATAATAATGTTAAGGTCAATTGTCAAAAATCTCCTTGTAAACTATATTTTTAATTTCTTTTGTTTGTTTTTCCTTTCATTAATAATCAAAATCCTAAGGCTATTTTGTGATGTTATCCTAGAAAAAGCAATATACAATTGGCGATGTGTAAAAACAAGTTTTGGTAAGTAGAGACCAATAATATCAAGAGTTGTCCTTCACTTTTATTTATTGTCATACCGCAACAAAGTCTGATAGGGAATTATTTTCTGCAAAAAAAAAAAAATAAAGGCCACTTCCTATGTCTAACCATAACACAATTCTAGATATAAAAACTTTTGTATCAACATATGTCCTAGATATAATTTTATTAGAAAAAATTAAAGGAAATCAATACCATTAAAGACAAAATAAAAATACGAAAGTGAAACAATTTTCCCAGATTAGATGAACTAGATATCAATAATTGAGTCGAGGTTAGAACCTCTGATCTTAAGTTGAGATTATTACTGCTGCCTCTTTGGGGGGCTTGATAATTTATCAATTTATTTCCTAAGCTACTCACTCACGTTATAGATAAAAACCACTTTCAATCTCGACACAGCAAACAAATAGAAGCAAAAATTCTTCTAAAATGAAAACTTGAAGAAGGTAGAATACCAAAAATTTTCAAACAACAGAAGAATTCAACATACCCAAGAAAACTATTTTGCAAATAGTTTTATAAAAAGTAAAAGAAACTATTCAGACAAAACTATTTAAATTTGAACATAACAAAAACATTTTTTTTTTTAAAATAGTTAAATTTCAGACAAGTTCAAACAATTTAGATTAAGAAAATTGAACCTGTTTGGAAGGGCATAAATGAAAGAAATATTTTAAGCAGATAAATTGGTTTTAGGTTGAGCTTAAACCATTAATGGGTTAAACTCCAAAAAGATAAAGCCCATTCGACCTTGAAACCCAAACTAAAGCCTCAGCCCAGCTCGGCACGCATGTATGTGTGTATTATTCCACGTTTATGTAGGCCTTAATCCTTTCACAAAATCTTATGTGCTCTTCAGGGCCCAACCCTACATTAACCAAGCTTATATAAAGCGCATAACATATCATTATGTTTTCAATACGAGATTCATGCCAGCAAAAATTTTTTTCCTCTTCAAGTGGACACAATAAGAATAATTTCTCATTTATCATGATATCAATCTTGTATCCTACCTATACACTATGTATCTATATAAGATAACCTATATAGACCATATGACAAACTTCATATACATATATGCATTTCGTACTTATACACCCTTAATTTAGCATTGATATTTAACAACCTTTTACATGAATGAAAATTGTTTGATTAAAATGACAAACTGATTCAGAATATGAGAGAGAATAACAATGAAGAGTTATTGCATCAGTATACGTAGCTTTTAGCCTTAAACCTTCCATAATGACAACTATTGGATTTGCTCACTAACTAGAGAAGATGATGTCTTGAATCATTCAGTGCTTCTTGTAAACCAAGACAATAGGTGTCACATAATAACTTTTCAAACACCTTTCATTACATGTTTGTTTTTATTTTAACCCTGATCATGTCTTAGTTAATATGAGTGTTCTAGAGAATTCAACCTTATCAACTTTCATAGAAAAGACCGTGTTTCACACTCATATAGACGATCTCTTATGCAAATCCCTTTTGAAATAAATAAGTGCTTTGCAAACAAATCAAGACCTCTAATAGGTAGATGTTTGCTAGAGTTTAATACAAGGGAAAAGAGATACAAATGAACTTGAATAAAAAATTGATTATAAATACGATAAAAATGAAGAACTTGAAGAATTTTGAGCTTTAATGTGAAATACTTGATCAATCTTGTTATCTCTTATTGTGTTGAAAAATTGTGAGCCTCTATTTATAACTTGAGAATGAATTATGGATGTTGGGCATCAATTAGGTTAGTGGAGAGCCATCGTGAGCTTCATAAATGCATATTTATGTTCAAACCTATGCCAATGTGTAAATACTTTAGTAAGTTTATCGATACATAACTTGAAAAAATAGGATTGTTGTAGTAGTGTATCGATACATATAATTTGTGTATCGATACAATTCTACTTGCATCAATACTTTTAAGGGCTTCAGAAAACTTGAGTTACTGCCAAACACAAGGCATTAAAATCAACTTTTAAAGTATTCTTCTTAGCTTTAATGCTTGTAAAACTTTTCTTAAAAATATTTTTAAAGTTAAGATATGCAATAAAAACATGTTTTTAAGTAATAAGAAGTTTGAGACAATATAGTATCTTTCAAAATATCTTTAAAATAATTTAAGGAAAAATACTAAAATTAAAAATATTTAAATATAAGCTAATTAAGATTAAGTTATTATTATATCAAAACCAAGATCAATTCAAAGCTAGTAAAGCTGACATTCTCCCCCCTTTTGATATGATAAAATTTAAGATAAATTTACTTGTTTAACAACTCCCTTTAAAATATTTGAAGATTTTCAATGGAAACTTCCCCTTAATAAAAGCATTATTTTCAAACATTTAATTTGAGAAAATAAGGGTCTCTTAAAAAATATTGAACCTATAACAATTTTAAAATCCACAATTTTTCCAAAATTTGTTATGAGTAAAATACCAAGCTGTAACATGTCAACAAATACAAATATTCAATATTAGCATATCAACATGTTATATGATCATCACAACAAATCAATACCATGTGCATGATTTTCATAAAGCTGTTAAAATTCAATATTCTTCATGTTCTTAATCTATGTTAATGTATTCAACATCCACAATATCATCATGTCAAGGTATTCAATATCAACATGTGAATGAGTTTAATTTCCACACACAAATTTATAGCATTTCACCCCTTTTTGTTATATCAAAACAAGTTTGCAATTCAAAGCTACCTAAAAGTAATATGCATAATTCAATAGGCAATTTCATATAAAAGATAATTTCAGTAACAAGGTGTAGACACTTTATTTTTTCGAAGCCAAATTTCGGCATCCCTAGACGTAATTGAAAGGTAATAGAATTAAAGAAATAAAAATAAAAATAGGGACGATCGCTGGGCGTCATGTTACCATGCATTATTAGGCAATTTTTTTTTAGAATGTTTGAAATTCCTGGGGGTCATATTAAAGAAAAATGTAAAAAAAAGGCATCAAAGGTAATTATTCAAGGTGTCACTGAGGTTATATAGACTAACACACATGAGTCATCCATTATTCCTAGCTAAGGTAAGGTGTTCGAAAGGCCAAAAGTATGAAAAAAAAATATTTTTTACATGAATATATAGATACATGGCCTTAAGCATCAAATATAAGGCTTTCAGATCACTAAGAATTCAAATTTTCACATGTTGTATCTATACAAAATGGTTGTATCTATACAAAATGGTTATGTACCAATAAAGGGGCCTCTGTATCGATACACAGACCTTTAATAACAATGCTAAGCTTTACAGTAGCTTAAAAATCTATTTTGGCTAGTTAGTTTTGATATAAATAGTGCTGATATTGATACCAACCTCCAAGTATCAATATCGATTTCATTGTATCGATACCTAGAGAAAACATTTGCTCCAAGTACCATATAACACACATTGTATTCATAATCTAAGGCTAAAATGCCCAGTTCGTGTCATTTTCACTCCCTTACACCATGATATTAAAGTAAGAATTGGACCATGTTTTTGACATCAAAGATCATCCACATTCGTAGCAAGCCTTAACATTAGACTTATAATTAGGTTTTAACAAGTTTTTAAGGCCCAAATAGCCAGGACAAGGGACATTTTCATGACTTATCAATTTGTTAAAGGGTAACCTTGGACTTTCTCATTGCTGAGCTGCCAAAAGTGCCTTGATCCATTGTTTTGCTGAGCTAACGAATGGACTTAATGGGTAGCTGAGCATAGTACCTTGTCGAGGTACATGCACTAAAACCCCAAATGGCCTATTTTTTGGATATGGTCTTTGCTATTTACATGATCATATGAGGCCAACATGCTTAACTTAACAAAAACACATTTTTATAGAAATATATGCATTTAAACACTCTCCAAAAACTTTCCTCAATTACCATCCTCTAAAAAAAAACTTTCATTCCTATAGCTCCTCAAAACCACCACTGAAAGCACTTTCAAAACCCTCTACTCAACCATTTTTTTCAACTCAAACCTCTCTTCCATTGTTAGCACACCCCTTAAGCTCATGTTGGCCACCTTTTTCTTGCTAATCAAAAGTAAAGAGAGGGGAAAAGTAAGCTCAAAGTTAAGATTTTTTTGCTTAAGGACTAAAGCAAGGATTGAAGCTATTTATTATCACTTTTATCTCTTTTCATCTTATTTTCTTTTGTTATCATCATTTTAGAGAGCCATATCCATGTGACAATGACCCTATTCCTAAGACTCTCATGCATTTTATGGGCTTGTTTGTGGTAGACCTACAAATTTTTATTGCATATTGACTCCTTTGCCATGCTCCACCTTGTTTATATGCTTAGTTTGCTTTAAAAACAAGTTTTAATGTTGTTCTGAAAATTCTAGCACACTTTTTCTAGCTTAAGCATGTTCACAACATTTCCATGGCATAACTTTTGTTGTCGTTTATGAAACTAATATGCCCATGTACTTCATTATCACATTTTTGTGTTTTTGTTACAAATATTATGTTAAGATGCCATCTTTTCATGTCTAAACATGTTATCCATGCCTATTTACATGAATGTAATGTTTGTTTCATCTCATTTTTGTCAAGATGCTTGCCTATTTGTTGTCAAAATATGATTTTCTCAAAACTTCCCTAGGTTAAGGCCATGTCAACCTCAATAAATAAGGACTAACATGGGCTTAAAGTTTTTTTATCTAATTGGTCCTCCAATCTTAGAGAAAAGTCAAGTCTCTATGTTTGGATTCAAAGTTTTTTTAGGTCAATATTCTTGTTTTCAAAAATAAAAATACTATCTTTCTTATTCCAAGTTGTTTGTGCCCTGCTCCTTGCCTAGAGTCTTTATGACATGGTCAATTAGTTGTTTCATTGTCCAAAATCACTTTAGGATTGTGAGATGAAACCTATAAAGCTCATGTCACTATTTCCATGCTACTATGGACATTTAGATGTTTATGGCTCAAGTCTAAACTTAAGAAACCTAGGAAAACAAAAAATTTCCATTTTTTCTTATAGCATTATGGTCATAACTTAAAAAATTATTTTTGAACCTTAAAGCATTTTTCATAATTTTTTTGATATTTTCCCTAAAAGGCATCGAATTATCTTTCCAGTGGTGTCTTGTTTGCCTTTAGATCTTAAGTGAGGGAGATGCAATTTTTTTAATTAAGGTTATCTAGATCCCTTGGAATCAACGATTAGCATTTTGTTTGGACCATTTTAGCCTATCAAATGATTTTATGAAAATTTTAAAATATTTTTCATAAAAATTCAAGAAATTTCCTTTTGAGAAAGGTATTGTTTGATATTTAACGATTCCATAGGAGCCAAGAATGATTTTTCAAAATTTGTTACACTTTTTTCCTTGCACATGCTATCAGTGTATTGCTTGACCCAAATATAAAAGTTATTTCCACCTGAAAAATGATTTTTTAGGACTTTTGAAATATTTTTGTATTAAACCTTTTGGAGTCACCTTTCAATAGCATTTCACCTGGCTCCTAAAACCTTCGAATTTGCTTGAAATAAATCCAAAAAAAGGGTTAGCAGGATGCTATCCCCTATTTTTAACATTAGTCAAAATTAATTGATTTTTTTGAATTCCCACTCCAAGACATTCAAATGTCTCTAAATGGCACCGATTAGTCCCTTCAATTCAAAATATATGCGTCGACTTTGTAGATCCCGATCAAGGCATAAGCAATCTTCCTTGTATCACCTTTATTTTTATCAAATTTTTTAATAAAAATTCACTATTTTGTCAAGAATTTGTCAAAATGTCATTTCACCAAAAAATCATCAAAACTTTGTCAAGATAAATCCGTCAAGCTCATCCTCAAAAATTATCGAAGTTTCCATTGAGGAAACCCTATTCTTTGAGGGGATACTCCAAGCTTGCTTTTACAAACTTCATTCAAATTTTAAAACTTACCAAACTTTTCACATACAGGATACTCCAACCTCGTCTTCCAAGGGATACTCCAACCCCATCTTTTGAGGGATATTATAACTTTATTTTTTAAAAGTTATCAAGAAATTGTCAAATTTTGTCAATTTAAATTTGTCAATCTAATTTTTCTTAAATTATCAAGAAAAAAAATCAATTTTTTTCTTCCCAAATTTCCCTTAGACTTTTCAAAATTAAATCCCAGTTTTCACTCCTCGATGAGTTAATGGATCCCAATGCATCTCAAAAATTGTTGACTCAGTTATTTCAAGATAGTTGATGACAATTATAAGATAAATTTTTTTTTCTTTTTTTGTTGTTTTGTATGATTTAGTTTATATGATATTGTCTCATTTCATCATCTTACTATCATGTTTCTTTTGTGATGGTCCTCTTGCATCCATATCTTCAAAATTATTTTTCAAAAATTATAAGGCAATATTTTGTGTCAGTATCTCTCCAGTGCTTGACATGGAATATCCTATTATTAAAAACTAAATTTAGAAAACATTTTAATCAAAATCACTATATTCCTTACCTTTTTAGGACACATATGTGATTTAATTTTTTTTCTAAAACCTATGTTTATTTTATTTAAATTCATGCATAAGAAGGGGATTATAATGATAAGTCAAAAATGAAGGGAACCGAAACTAAGTTAAGAAATGGCTAGAAAGATATCAATTTTGGGTATTGTAAGAGGTTCATGCGTGCGTGCACATAACCAACTCCCGAACCCAACCCTCAAATCTTTAAATTATGCAAACCGTGGAATCGATGTTTTGAGTTTCGTAACTTTGAATATCAAATTTAGTAGGAATCTAATTGCGCCTAGCCCAAATGATCAGTGACTCCAATTTTTAGCCACTTTATGGTGAGCACCTAAGACTAGTTGGGCAAGCAATTCGTTTGATGATCATTTTATGGTTAAGAGCCAAGAATCTATACTATCTCACTCCTATCACATCAAAAAAAGGGAAAAGTATTTCTTTAAAAGAACATTTCCCTATCAAGAAATACTTTTACGTTGTACGTGCTTCTTTTCGAAGAAGCATTTACTAAAAAAAGGTAATGCACAAAATATGTCAAAAAATGCATAAGTTTTGAAAAACATGAAAGAAATCAAAAAATAAATTCGTAAAGACCTACGAAAGATCCTAAAATGAGCCTAGTATAATTAATTGTTATCAATCGAATGATCATTGGCTAGTGGAAGAGTAGGTAGAGTGACATAAAGAAAGGCAACCGAAAAAGCATAAAATTGCTTAGTTAACTCTTAGTGACTATACTTGAGAGTGATAAGTAGACCATTGATAGAGGCGAATCATTGATCCGATGCATAAAAATAGCCATAATGGAATTATACATGGTATGTATATCCATGGGCACGAAAGATGAGGTATCGATGTCCTGTGGGGGAATAAGCAGATCATGCTCATAGCATGACCATTGTGATCATCAGATGCTTCTGGTAGGCAACATATGAGGGATCATCATTGGTGCTAGGAAATCTAGTTACACGGGCAGTGGTAGAGGTTGTTGTCATGGTTTAGGAATGCAAGTGCATTCTGAACAGTATAACTAACTAGGCTTAATTTTTTATCCAAGATATCGATGTTAAGTGATCAAAAGGCTAAGGTCACAAGAGAGATCAAAAATTTAAGCATTGAAGTAGTAGCTCAAAGGCATGCCATGGAAGAGGCTAGAGGAACCTTGGACATTATTCATGAGATTGGCAAAGATAAAGTAAGCAAAGTTGGGATGGTTACTAGTTTGGATTATATGAAGCCACTAATAATCGTTGGAGTTAAGCAAGGTGCGTTTGGTGCCATAAAGGTAGAGCACATGGGAAATGACAAAATGCAAGAAACAATAAAAGGAAAGAAGTGGGGTGGCTTTATGATCGAGGGTGTGAAAGTCAACAAAGTGCCATACCCTTTTTGGTTATGCCTTTATATGAAAAATTGAATGCGATGGTAATAAATGCTCAGGTGATAATAAATTTTTTACCTTAGAGGTAAGATTAAAGAGCGTCACAATTACTAGCATCGTAGACAAAAGAGGCATTAGTAAAGAATGCATAAATAAGGTTCTTATGAATCAAACAATTGAGGAAAATAATTTAATCCATCTGAAATTATCCAAAGTTAGAAGATAGTGGTAAGTGATGGATTAAAGAAAAGAGAAATCAATGACTCTATATTATTAGACAGGCATTCAAGTAAAAATAGTCTTAAAAATATTCATGAGCCTGAGCGTCTCGAAAGCACGGATCAAAGAAAAATTGATTTGGTAATAAGATCGATTTAGGGTTTGATCAGCAGAGGAAATAAAATTACGAGTGACAAATGTCTTGTAGTTTGTTTGGTTTAGGGAGGCATTTGGAGGGTGCAAAAAGGAAAGTAGTCTAAGAGGATTTTTGTCAAACACTTGATAGCGAGTCAAGTTTGGAAGATGTGAAGGATGGACAAAATGTAGCATATGATGATAAGGGTATTGTGAAATGTTTGTAGTGGATGGAATGGAAAAAGATATGTTTTGGGTGGGTTCAAACAGGTTTTCTGAAAGCAACGAATAGGTAGGGCAGTTGGGGGTTAGGGCAGGTAGTAGAGCAGGGCAAGGTAAATGGAGGGTAAATGGATGACTTGGTTGAGGCTTTTTGTCAAATGGTTGTGGGCAGTAAGTTTCAAGCTTGGTCTTAAGTGTTGAGGGTGGTGAAATCGAACCAAATCATAGTAACATTAAAGAGTGATGATAGGGAAAGGAAAAAGACAAAAAAATGCACAAGAACTTAGAAGAAAATTAGAGAATTTTAGGGAAATAGAGTTAAGGTTTTGAAAAGAAACATTTCACAATTTGATGATGATTTAGTCATTTGGGGATAAAAAGGAAGATTATTATGAAAAAATGATATAAAGTGAAAATTAAAAGGAAAAATCAATTTTGAAAATTTTTTTGAGAAATTATGGAGTGTTAATAGGAACCAAGAAAGGGAATGGTGTTTGAAGCTAAATGAGAAAAAAGATGGGCACATAAAAAGTTTATATTGATACAGATTTATTTTTATTGGTACATTGTATCGATATTAGATATTAGTATCGATACAATATTTAAAATCTAGTTTTTCCAGATTTTATGAACACTTTATCAATACAAACAATATAGCATTGATACAATAGATTTACATTTGAAAAAATGGCAAAAAACATATAAATTTTCATGCTAAATCATATAAAGTGAAAATAGTATGCATGAATTAATCTAAGAAGGTTAAAAGATCATCGATTTTGATTTTTCCATGAAAAATTTGAATTGAAAAAAAAATCATTTTCAATGTGAAAACTTGAAATTTAAATGAACCATGCAATTTTTGAACTTATGCAAATGCAAGGTTGGACATTATTGTGCATTCTTGATTTCAGTTGTAGTTTTGCATGTTTAAAGTGAATGAATTTAGCAATTTCAAATCATTAAACATATTCATTACATAAAATCATCAAGTCAAATCAATTTTTTATGAACCAATTAGGTCTATAAAATAATGTCTAATAGCAAATCATTTGAACAAGTTCACCGCATGTAGAATATCAAAACATGATCGAGGAGCATTCATTAATCCAAATTCTCCTTTAGTGGTACATAATCTATTCTTATCAAGGGGTTTTGTAAAAAATCTAGTAATTGATGCAAGGTATAAAGAAACTTATGCATAATATTACCTTTTCATACGTGATCTTTAATAAAGTGCTATTTTATCTTAATGTGCATAGTTCTAGAATATCAGATAGGATTTATAGTGAGATTAGTGGTACCAACATTGTCACATTTAATAGCAATTTAATCCATGGTAATTCCAAAATCCTTGATTTGTTGTTTTATCCATAAAATTTGGGCACAATAACTTCCAACAGATATGTATTCAGCTTTGATTGTGGATAAAGCAACACTATTTAGTTTCTTGAAAAACCATGATATAAGCATATTTCGAAGAAATTGATAAGTATTGAATTTCCTATCAATTTTACATCCACCAAAATCTACATTGGAATAAGTATGTAAAGCAAATGATGATCCTTTTGGATACCATAAGCCTAGATTAGGAGTGTCTCTAAGATATTGAAATATTCTTTTTATAGCAACTAAATATGACTCCCTAGGTGAAGATTGATATCTAGCACATAAGCATACATTAATTATTATATCAGTCTACTTATGGTAAGATAAACCAATAAGCCTATCATAGACCTATAAAGTTTATAGTCAACATTTACATCCTTCATCCTTTTCAGGCTTTGTTGATGTACTCGTAGGTGTGGAGCAAGGCTTTGTTTCATCCATCTTGAACCTCTCAAGTGAATGTTTTGTATATTTTGCTTGATTGATGAAGATCTAGACTTCGATTGCTAAATATGAAGTCCTAAAAAGAATATCAATTCTCCCATCATGCTCATCTCAAATTCACCTTACATAAGCTTAGAAAATTCTTGATGGAGAGACTCAATAAAGGCAACAAAAATAATATCATCAACATAAACTTGAACTACTAGAATGCCTTTGCCTTTAACTTTTATGAAAAGAGTTATGGCAACTTTGCCTCTATTAAAACCTTTTCAGTTAAAAATTTTGGAAGTTTTTCAAACCACACTTTAGAAGCTTGCTTTAAACCTTATATGACATTTAAAAGTTCAAAAACATGATTAGGAAGGATTATGAGGATTTTCAAATTGTAAGATTGTTTAACATTAACTTTCTCATTAATAAAACCATTTAAAAAATGCACTTTTAACATCTTTGAAAACAACTTGAAATCATTAAAGCATGCAAAAGCTAAAAGTATTCTAATAGCTTCAATCTAGCTACGGTAGCATAAGTCTCATCATAATCAATTCCTTCTTCTTGACTATGTCATTTATCTACTAATCTAGCCTTATTTCTAAAAATGGTTCCATACTTATCAAGTTTGCTTCTAGAAACCTTTTCCGTACCTATGACAAGGTAGTCATTAGGTCTCTCTACTAGATTCTAAACTTTACTTCTCTCAAATTGATTAAACTCTTCTTGCATGGATATAGTCCAATTATCATTTTTTAAAGCCTTATCAATAGTCTTAGGTTCAATTTGAAAAAGAAAAGCTACATAATTTTATGCATTTGTAAAAGAGGATCTAGTTCCTACTTCTTGATTTGATCACCAATAATCTCACATTCTTTAACATAAGTCAACTCCCTAGGATTTCTTTCTCTTTTAACTTAAGTCAGCTCATAAAGTTTATCCTCCTTTAAAGGCTCTTATTCCTAAACATCTTATTCATGCTCTTTATGTATTGCTTTAGCTTGATTTTCTTGATAAATTCCTACATCACCATTATCGAGAAATACCTTTTTCAAGGTTGAGTTAGCTTCATCAAATATAACGTCAGTAGATTCTTTAACAACTAAAGTTCTCTTATTAAAAACTAAAAGCTTTAGAATTCATATAATAGTCAATTCACTTTATGCATTAAATTTACCAACATTATCTTTCTCATTATTCAACAAAAAAACATTTGCATCCAAAAGGATGAAATAGCTAATGTTAGGCTTTCTTCCCTTAAAAAGTTCGTATGGAGTTTTTTTTAAATTGACCTAACCATAGCTCTATTTATCATATAATAGAAGAATTTATGGATTTTGCCTAAAACTATCTTGGTAAATTATTTTCAGAAAACAAGGTTCTAGCCATTTCTTCTAAGGCTTTATTATTTCTCTCACCAACTCTATCTTGTTGAAGGCTCTAGGAGCCGAGAAATTATGCCTAATATCATTTACATTGCAAAATTTGTCAAATCCAAAATTTTTAAATTCTTTTCCATGGTAACTTTTTACACTTGAAATAAAATATCCTTTTTTATTTTGAATGCTTTTACAAAAAATAATGAATTCTCTAAGGCTTTATCTTTAAAGCTTAAAAAGAGAACCTAAATAAACCTATAGTAATCATCCATAATAACAAATCTATATTGTTTACCATCTAACCTTGATGTGCTCGTAGGGCTAAAAAGATCAATATAAATTAGTTTCAGTACTTTAGTAGTTGAAACAATATTAGTTGGTTTAAATGAAGCTCTTTTATGTTTTTCTTGAACACATGCATTATATAATTTATTTTCAAATTTCTTTTATAGCAATCCAACAACAAGGTCTTTAATAGATAATTTAGAAATCACATTCATGCTTGAATGTCCTCATCTTCTATGCCACGACCAAGGCCTAACATCATAAGTAACAAAAGAAATATTTTGGAAGGATAAATCATCTACATAAATAATATAAATATCTCCTTGTCTATGTCCTATGAAAACAATTTTATTTAGTTGGACGTCAACAACTTGACAACTCATGGACTTAAAGATAACTTCATGCTTTTATCACACGATTGACTGATAATAAGGAGGTTATGCTTGGGAACTTTGACAAAAAGTATATTTTCAATATTTGATGAGTAATTATTACCAATGGTTTAAATGCCTTCAATGTGTCCTTTTGAGTTGTCACTAAAAGTAATAGCTCCACAATCTTTAGGCCTTAGTTCCAAGAATTAACTTTTGTCTCTAGTCATGTGCCTTCAGCATCCACTTTCAAGGTACCAAGAATTTTTTTTTGTATTTGCCTTCAAGTAATGCTCTTTCTCTTACAAACACAAAGTCATATTTTGTTTCTAGGTACCCAAATTTTATTGGGACTTTGAGCATTAGTGTTCACAAGTCTTGTTCCTTTTAAGATCCACTTCATTTTAGTAGCCTTTTCTTGATATATGCTAACTCCCTTAGGAATCCATAGCATCCTAGTGAGTTTACCTTTATAAGTGACAACCTTTAGATGTATGCAAGCACTAGATGCATCACATAGTTTGTTTTGTTTTGCAAAGAAATTCTTAAAATGAGTTTCTTTCTTGATGCCATTATGGCCTAAACCATCTTTATTAAAAAAACATTCTTTGTGTTTCTAGCAGGTCATTTAAATTTTGTTATACTATATAAAATCTAGACAATGAGTTATGCAAGTTTATGTTTTTCTTAGTGAAATCAGCAATCTTAATTTTTAAATAATCCACTTTCTTTCCAAGATCATTTTTAGTCATGCTCAATGATTCATTTTCTTTTTTAAGTTTTAAAATAGTTTTCATATATTTTAAATTTATGGTCCCAAATTTTAATGCTAATTCATCCAAGGCATTTTGTAATTCATTAAATGTATAAGGATTAGCATTAGAAGACACCTTAGGCTTATCAAGAGCCATGAGACATAGGTTGGCTACTTTATTACCATCATTGTCGGATGTGTCACTATCACTCTATGTAGCCACCATAGATTTTTTTTTCCTTTTCCATATTGGACACTCAAATTTGATGTGGCCTAGTTTTTAAACTCATAGCAAATGATGGGATCCTTTTCTCTTTTGCTTGATTCTCCTTGTGCCATCTTTCTTCTTGGAGGTTTTCTTGCTTTGTTCATTATCATGAATTTGTTGAACCTTTTTGCAGACATAGCCATCTTTTGATCATTTTTTTCACTTTAAGTGGTTGATTTGAACGCAAACTAGCCTTTTTTTGTTGACTCTTGACCATGTTTGATCTGTATTTCATATGTTAGGAAAGTATTGGTGTATATCCTTAAACCAAGTGGATTGGACATAAAATACAAAGTCAATTAACTCTATACATATTACTATTTTATAGTGATAAAGTTGTCTTTCATGTTAGTGTCATTGTTGACTATCATGCAAACACTAATTGGATAAAGCCCTTAAAATGCAATGGCCTCGCAAAGATAGTTATAAGTTACAATAATGAGATCATTTGCATCAAAACCGTGTTTCTAATAATGTTCCTAGTCATTGTATTGTCAAGACAAGGTGTTAACAATGCACAAAGACTAGTAAATGCTAAGCTTCTATGCATTGGATGCATGCAACTCTTTAATCTCATAGAAGTTGAAATATATGGGATACTTGGGATAGCATATAGGTGTTTTTTCTCTGGAAATAAGTTTACTGAACATGGCCTGTGTTCTCTATTTGGTATTAGTCACTTATCTAAGGAAAATCTTTTCATATGCTACTCATGTAAATTGTCCTCAGACTTATGATACCAAGTCATTTCATATGAAGAGTGTTATACTTAGATTTGTTATGAATGGGTCCATAATAGATGGATACCATATAAAGGTACATTAGGTATGACATTATTTATATGGTAGGTGGATAAGTGATCTAGAGAGGATTTACCACTTTGAGTGACATTGGATAAATATTTGGAATGTTCTTGACAAAGATTAATCAAATAAGGTCTTTAGCCAGATTATAATTAGTTATGAGGAAACATTCCTCATAGATTCATGATCATTAACCTTAAGTTGCAAGATCAAACATTGATTAAAGCATAAGTGACACCATTGCATGCTTATGCTCCTTTCGAGATATATGGTGAAAGGACATATTACACTAAAAGGCTAGTTACTGAAAGCTTTCGATGTGGCCACGTCGACTTTCCAACATTTGGATGGTCATGATAGGTAGCTAGATCCCATTCTTGATCTATGAACGCGATTAATGATATTAATTATATTCCTTGCCAACATGTTAGGACCCTAATAAGTCACACACAAGATGATGATATTCTTAATTAAAATCAAGATTTAATTAAGTTTGACTTAATTAAAACTTAATTAAATGAAGGACAATAGAAAAGTTTAATTAAATATTAATTTAAGACAAAAATTTAGATTTTGTGAAATCTAAGATTTTGTTATCTTTTTAAGACATAGTAGATAAGATGTCTTATGTCGATAATGTCTAAATTGAGACATACTATCTGTAGATGGATAATGTCTATATTAAGACATTACGTAGTGGATATGTCCTAGCCGAAATCCTTGGATAATCTTATCAAAATATCAATTATTTAGATAATTAATATTAATAAGATTATTATTAAATTAAGATTGATTTCAATTAGTTTACGAATTTTACTAGGATAAAACACATAAAAGGATAATTTTATTAGCTAAAATGGGTTTCTAATTATTTATCTTAATTTAATTATGTGATAATTAAATAAAATAAATTATATGATTTGTGAGATAAATTAAAAGAGTTTAATTTGGTAAAATAAACTCAAAAGAAACCTAAACTCGCTAACTTATATATAATGCACCAAGATGGAATATTGGTCACACACATGGTGCATTGGCCAAAATCCATAATGCACATTAGATGAGCATGGTATAGCCATAAAGTTTTAGGTAGGAAGAATTGATCAAATTTGGTTACTCTAGGTGAAAGAGTTTCACCTATCTAAGCAAGTATGATTTGATCAAAACTCTTCCAAGTGGAAGAAATTGAATTTGATTAAGGTGAGAATTAAAGAGGTGCAGCTATAATGACTGAGACTTAGAGAAACACTTTTGAGGTAATTAGTTTTGAGTGAAAATTATTTTCTCTCAAGTTATCCTAATAGCCGTTGCCCAAGGTAGGTGAAAACCACCATTATTGCCACTTTTAATCCCTCATCCCTTATGCATTCTTCCCTTTTCTCTAGAGAAAACACCATCATGGAATGGTTCTTAAATTGGGTGAAGGAAGAAGCAAGACACAGTCTTTTTTTATGAAGACTCTTTGAGTCTTCTAGCTAGCACTGAATAACCATTAATCCTCGAGAAGGCTCCCATTATCATTCGTGTGGATTAACATTGGAGATAGACAAGTGTGTCGCTCATGACCTTGTAAAGTTGATCGACACCGAGCCCCTCACCTTCAAGTTTTCTTGGATTAAATTTAACTTTAGATTACGCTATTTAAGAGTTAGGTGACTTCTTATCATATGTTCATTTTAATTTTATTAGATTTGATTTTAATTTACTACAGTTTACATCCTCCCTAAAAATCCAAAAGAAAGTTTGGTTATTTTCTTGTTTAATATTTCTTATATGTATTTATGTTATTTTGTAAAATTTTAGATGATATTATTGCATGAGGTCGGACTTCACTAGGAATATGAATTCTTGCAAGTGGTACCAGAGTCTATAGGTTGCAAATTACGTCTAGTATGTATAGCTTCATTCATGGTAATTGACTTTGTGATGTCATGTGCATTATTTCTAGGTTTGGCCATGTAAGCTTTGTAAAATAATTTTGTAATTTTTTCTTAATTCTTGATAGGATGGTAAATGAATATTTCAATCATTATTAAATTTTCTAGATTGATAAAAATTGTTTTAAATTGGTTTGGATTAAATACCCATTAAAACATTGAAAACCAATGTTGTCTAGCCCATTTAATATGCGATCATTAGGTTGATTTTTGCTAAATTTTTCTTTGCTTTAAAAAATTAATTTTTTATATATTTTATATTCTAGTTTTTCAATATATTATGTATAAAAATTAATTTTAAATTATTTATATTTATTTGATTCAAAGAAAGCTAATTTCAGCCTTATTGTGCAGAAATCTCAAAGCTTGACTTTCAGAGCAACTTTAGAGGATCCATTGTGCCTAATGCACCTAGAAATCCTTGTAGAAATGTTCCATGGATTTGCTCCATCTTAGGACAGAAAGTGAGCTGAATGAGATTCAATTTCGGGCTGATTTAATTGCTGGAATTTATGGTAAACTTCGCCACACTCATTACACTAGAAAATCATACTTTTGAATGGCAATTTGATGTTGTTTTTGGTTGCTGCTATGGATCAGTCTTTTGGCAGCAACTAACGCATGTTTCCAGCACCTAAAACAGTCCTTAATCATCCTCTGAAGTGGTGATCAAAGGTCATTTGCATGGCCAAGGAGATCGCCTATATCAGGGGCATTAACTATTAGAGTCTGACTTCCATAAGAACTAGTTTTCTAGTGGGACTCAAATAGCTAAAATTAGGAATCTGATTCTTGGAATTTAAGAGTCAATTATGGTTGGATTAGATAACTGTTATCTAATGGATAAGATTCCTAAAAGGTTCGGAGTGGCTTAATAAAATTGGAAAGTTTTAAGACAAAGTAGTTTCTCAAAATATGCATTTTAGTAAAGAATTAAAACTTGGAAATAGATTTTATAGATTGTCTATTAAAGTGAATTACCATGATTTTTATTCTTAAAATGTCAATTTAAGAAACACTATAATATGTAATAAAGCATTTACCGATGTTGAGACAAATCACCTAAAAGTTAGGTAAGTGTCCATTTTAAGACAAGTGTTTTAAAAGTTAGGAATTAGATTAAATGTGTTCAATCTTTTGGCCGATTCTTATAGATGCTTTGTTAAATTTAATAAACTTGTTTATATACATTTATACATTGAATGCATATGATTACCATGTGATATTAGCTGTACAATGTTATGCTATAAATTGTTAAAGCATGATGGATGGTTATAGACAAAGACTTTAGTATGACTAGTTGAATGTATGGTTGAATCTTTCTATATGGTATTTATATTTTAAATAAGGTTTGTGAACCTTTTCTTATCTCTATTTAATTTTGGGGTTATAAAATTCTCTTTTCACTTAACTCCCCTTCAATGTAACTCGAGTTTTTTCCAAACATAAGTAAATTTTACATCGTTTTAGATTTAGGATTAGGTTAGTTTAAGGAATATTATTTTTCCAAAATGTAAACAAAAGACGGTGCCATGAAGAATTGTCTAAAGAGAACACTATCGAGGCTTGTGAAAACTTTGGTAAGGTATCCTAAGGTTTTGTTCAACTAGTTTCCAAATGGCTCATGAAAACTAGATCTAGATAAAAGTCTATAATCATCCATGTAGGATTGCATGATTAGATATATTTTACGTTGATATATATATATATATATATGATATGAATGTGCCTTAAATAAATGCGAACGCAATGCAATCCAAATTCAAATCAATGAAACTTAATTAATTAAAAAAAATTCCTTGTAAAATATTTAAGTCCATGCCTAAACATGATAAGACGCCTACCAGTTTTCATAACAAGATACTCGAGTTTCAGAGTGATGATTTATTGAGTCATTCAAGGTCTCTTCTACTCTAACTACTTCAATTATGAATAGTGGATCATACTCAACTAATAATGCATGGTTCAGATGTGTCACATTTAATCATGTGACAATAGAGGCGATGGTTAGGAGAAATACATAAGATGTATTTAGGTAAATAGTTATCACCTAATTGATCTATGAGTTGCATAGAAATGCAATTGGTAAATTAAGTTACCTACTCAATCACTTTTGACAGAATTTGTTGAGTTGCTTAAGGTTATGTAAGAATGAGAGAAATGCCTAGCTCATTAAGAATATTGAAAATGTTGAACTTCTCATACTATAGTTGAGGATAATAATTTCATAAAAATAATGTGACTAATCATTCTAATATTAAAACCTAACTAAATAATTACTTTATATATGCTATTGACAATTAAATATGTTCCAAATTAATATAGAATATAAACAGGAAGTATGATTGCAAATTTTTCACTTCGTGGCATATTGGATGCTAATAAGTTGACTGGCTAAATTTTATCGATTGGCTCTGCAATGTTAAAAAAAACACAAGGCCTATGTCATGATGAGCATGTACCCATGAGCCCACTATTGATGCTTTTTAGGAAGAATAGGATGCCTATCGAAGGCATAAAGATGACTTATTAAAAGCCATATGTGTGTTGATGGCTAACATGGATTTTGATCTCTAAAAGTAACATGAGGACATGGATGCTCCAAACATCCTCCTGAACATTAGAAAACTATTCGGATAAGGAAAAATACATTAAGAGATTTAACATCTTGAAGAAATTGTTCCAAACAAAAATGTCATAAAGCACTTCTTTCAGGACTCAAGTGCTAAAGATAATTGGATGAATCACAAGTCTAGAATAATTTATGTTGAACTTTAACATGAATCATTTAAAGACATCTTTTTCAGGATTATTAAACATGTTAAATCTTTTATCAATGAGAAGGCTATCTATTTGGTTATTTTCACTTCCAAAAAAAAAAAAAGGAGAAGAAAAAATCAGATGGGATGTGCCATCATTATGGTAAGCCAAGACAGTAGAGGAAAAACTACAAAGACGACCTTAAATCTGTTAAGGGTAAAAAGTTGAAGGAAGTTTCCACCTTAGGTATAAATTCATAAAATTCATTTACTTTTTTTTTGGCATAAGATACTTGATTATTGGTACTAAATATGTTTAACATACTATAAGGAAAAATGAGAAAGAGAAGGAGAAAGAAAAATAATGATGGACCAAGAAATTAGCAACCTAGTTGATGCAGATTAAGCTTCCCAAATCATTTTGAAATGGTTTTAGAAACGTCAAGATTTAATGTTTTGAAAATTAGATGTTTTGTTTCAGCATTTTGCCCTACAAAATTTATTATTTAGGATAAGTTTTCTGAATTCATATATCTATTATTGTTAGCATATATATGTTGTACTCCTTTTTAAGTTCCTTTATTTAAATAGATCTTAGTAGAATTGTTCTATAACATGGTCTATCAAACTATACCAATTAATTAAGTAACTAATTAAATAAAACTCAATTTAATTTAATTCCTTGGAAGAAATCTGACACATGTGATTTAGTGGGAGATTCATGAACTATTAAAAGTTAATATCCATGTAAAGGTGATAAATAACGTTATAAGTATTTAGATGTAATACTGCAAAGAGTTCCAATAAAGAGATTACATATTTATATTTGAGAGCCATCAAATTAATCATTTCATCAAGGCTTACAAAAATGATTAGTTTTGGATCGTTAGCTACTAGGCTAATTAAGTTGATTCCATTAGTAGTAAGACATCTGAGCCATATGATTGAAATCAAGATCTCATTATGATCCAAATAGGTTCATGACTCAATAATAGAGATTAACTACAAATTATCATGTTCTAGAATAATTAGGCACTATGAATAGTATGATTGTTTTAAATGCAAGTAGGAGATGTTGGTGTATGCCCTTAAACTAATCAGATTGTACATAGGATACAAAGTCAATTAATAATATACATGTTACTATCTTATAGTGATGAAGATTTTCCTTAATGTTGTGGTGTGATTGACTCTCTTGCAAACACTAATTGGATGAAGGCTTTAAGACACAACGGCATTGCAAAGATAACAATGATTTTAAGGATGAAATCATTTGCATTAAAGTCGTGTTTCTAAAAATGTTCTTAGTATTGTACTATAAAGATAAGACATTAATAATGCATAAAGACTAGTATATGGTAAGCCTTCATGAATTGGATCCATGTAACTCCCTGATCTCATAGAAGGTGAAGTATATGCGATACTTAGGGATAGCATATTAGTACTTATTTTACGAAAACAAGTTCATTAAACATGGCCTGTATGAGAACTCTATTTGGCATTAATCACTCAAGTGTCTATGGAATATGTTCTCATGTGCCAGTTATGTAAATAGTCCTTAAACTTGTGATACTAGGTCATCCCATATTAGGAGTGTCACACTTAGATTTACTACGAATAGGTCCACAATGGATGGATACTAAATGCGGGTACATTATGTATGGCATAATCCATATCGTAGGTTGATGAGTGATCTAAAGAGGATTCACCACTCTAAGTGATATTATAGACATATCTCGAATGATCTTAACTAAGGTTAATCAGACCAAAGTCTCTAGCCAAAGCATAGTGAATTATGAGAAAGTGTTCCACTTAGATTCATGATCATTAACTTTGAGTTACAAGTTTGAACATGGATTGAAGCATGAGTAGACACTACAGCATGCTGATATTAATTCTGGGATATATGGTGAAAGGACTGTATTACACTAGTAGGCTAATTATTGAAAGGTTTCGATAAGGTCACATCGATTCTTTAACATTTTAATGAGATTAATTATGTTCATTACTAACATATTGGGAACTTAATGGGTTACAAATGATAGCATGATATTGTTGAACTAAAATTAGAATCAAAATAAGTATGACTTAATTAAATAAAAGATAATTAAACAGATCACTTAATTGAAAAGATCAGTTAAGAATTAATTTAAGACAAAAATTTAGATTTTGTGAAATCTAATATGTTATTGTCTTTTTAAAACATATAGATAGGCTTGTCTTATTGGGATAATGTCTAAATTAAGACATACTATGTCTAGATAGATAATGTCTAAATTAGGCATTACATGGTGGATATGTCCTAGATGAAATCCTTGGATAATCCTATTAAAATATTAATTTTTTAGATAATTAATATTAATAAGATTATTATTAAATTAAAATTGTTTTAAAAATTTATGAATTTTATTTGGATAAAATTCATAAAAGGATAATTTAATTAGCTAGAATAGGTTTCTAATCATTTATCTAATTTAATTGTGTGATAATTAAACAAAATAAATTAACTGATTTAAGAGATAATTAAAAGAGTTTAATTTGGTAAAATAAATTGAAAAGAGACCTAAACTAGGTAATTTAACTATGATGCACTTAGATGGAATTTTGGTCACATACATGGTGCATTGGCCAAAATTCACAATGCATATTAAAATAAGCATGGTTCAGTCATAAAGTTTTGGGTAAGAAGAAATTGATCAAATTAGGTTACTTTTAGGTGAAAGAGTCTCACCTATGTAAGCAAGTATGATTTGATCAAAACTTTTCCAAATGGAAGAGATTGAATTCGGCTAAGGCAAGTATTAGGAATAGATGACTATTGTGATTAAGACTTAAAGAAACTCTTTTGAAGTAATTAGTTTTGAGAGAAAATTGTTCTTTCTCAAGTTCTCATAATAGTTGTCACCCAAGGAAGGTGAAACCACTATTACTGCCTTGCTTAATTCCTCTTCCTTTGTGCATTCTTCTTTTTTCTCTAGAGAAAAATCCATTCCGAAATAGTTCTTGGATTGGGTGAAGGAAAAAATAAGCCTTAGTTATCATTTGGTTAAGACTTATTAAGTCAATTGGCTAGCAATATGAACTGTTGATCTTTGAAAAGGCTCCCATTATCATCCATGCAGATTAACATTAAAGGCAGGACTACTGTATTGCTCATGATCTCGTAGATCTGATCAGACACCAAACCATTCACCATTAGGTTTTCTTGGATTCAATTTAACTCATGATTATGATATTTGAAAGTTAAGTAACTTCTCATTAAATTTATGATTTAATTTTATTTGTAGAGACCTTATTTTTTCTTGGCCATCTTCTAGTATTTTGAGACTTAATTGAAAGGTAATAGAATAAAATAATAAAAATAAAAAAAATGGGAACGACTGTCGGGTGCCATGTTGCCAAGCACTATTAGGCAACATGACACTAGATGAAAAATTTTTTTGGGAAGGACTGAAGTGCCTAAAAACCATATTAAAAAATGTTAAAAAAAGGTATCAAAGTCACTATTCTAGTGTTATCAAGGTCATTTCAGGAACATAAATTAATCATCCATCATTCCTAGCTAAGGTGAGGTGTTTGGGTGCCAAAGGTACTTAAAATTAATATATCTTTCATGTATGTATCAATATAAAGCCATGGTGTATCGATAAAGGCCTCTAATGTCAGCGAAAAGCCAAATTTCACATGTTGTATCGATACAATGTCAAAGTATTGATACAGGTGTTGGTGAACCTATGCCATGACTTGTGGTATCGATACATGTTATTGTGTATTGATACTTGGCCTATTGTATCAATACCAAGTTATATCGTAGCTTCAAATTGCATATTTGGCCCATTTGTATCATTATGAGTGATGGTACTAATACCAAGCTCTATGTATCGATACCAGCTTCACTGTATAGATATCTGGGAAAAAATTTGCTCTAAGTATTGATACACCAACCCAAAAATGGCTCGGTTCATGCTATTTTCACCTCTTTGCACCATGACATTAAAACATGAATTTGACCATGTTTTGGGCATCAAAATTCATACTAGTCTTTAGTATTAGACTTATGATTAGATTAATTACAATTTTTTTAGGCTTAAATAGCCATGGTAAGGAACATAATCATAACTTAATTCAATTGTTAGAAGGCAAAATTGGTTTTCTCAAGGCTCACTTGAATAAAGTGTCCTTGAGCACCCAATGCATTTAATGGACAGCTGAGTATATGTCCACATTAAAGATAATGCACCAAAACCTTAAAATGCTCTTGTATTTTGCATTTCGTCTTTACTATTAATATGGCTATATAGGCAAATCTTGGTTTAGATGAAAAAAGGACCTCATATTCATTCTTACACTCTCTAAAAACATTCTTCAGCCATCATCCACTTTCAAACACTCTCATTCCTATTGCTTCCCCAAGCCTCTATCAAAAACCCTTCTAAAATCCTTTATTTCACTCTATTTTCTTCTCAAACCTCCATTCCATTGTTAATATATCCCTTAGGTTCATTCTTGACCACTATTTTCTTCCTAATCACTAGCAAGGAGAAAGGAGACAGTGAACTCAAAGTTAATTAGTTTTTTGCTTAACAACAAAGGTAAAACCTAAAGCTTCTTGGTATAACTTTTATCTTTTTTCAATCTCATTTTCTCTTTTTATTACCATTACCATCATTTTAGTGAGCCATATCTATGTGACCATGACCTTATTCCTAGGACTTTCATGCATTTTGTGGCCTTGTTTATGGTAGACTCAAGATTATTGATGCCTTGATAACAATTTTACTATGTTTCACTATGCTTATGTGCTTTGTTTGCTTCAAAATCATGCTTTAATGTTGTCTTGAAAATTCCACTGAACTATTTCTTGCTTAAACATGTTCACGTCATCTTCCATGGCATGATTCTTCATGTCATTCATGAAGCTAACATTTTCATGCATATTATTTGTCATTTTCATGCATTGTTGTCATTATTTTCGTGTCAAAATGTCATCTTTGTCTGCTCAAATATGCTTCCTATGTTTATGCCATGAATGTCATATTTAGTTCATGTCATGCTTGTTTAGATGCTTGTTTGATGTTTGTTAAAACTTATTTTTTTAAAAGACTCCAAGTCAACATCATGTTAACTTTAATAAATATAGATTAGCATGGACTTAAGGTCTTCTATTTATTGGCCATCCAATCTTGGGGAAAAAACAAGCTTTCCATGTTTGGATTCAAGATTTATTGAGGCTAAATGTTTTATCTTCCAAAATAGAATGTCCCTTTTAATTATCCAAAGTTGTTTGTGCCTTAGTCTCTTTGTCTAAAGTCCCTTATTAGTGACATATTTAATGGGCTATTCCATCATCTCAAAATACTGCGGGATTGTACAAATGAGCTTGTAAAGCAATTGTCACTGAACCCCTGTTGTTACAGACATTTAAATGTCTAAAACCAAAATCTAGCTCTAGAAATTTCAAAAATTAGAAATTTCTCCCATTTCATACTAGTAGCATTATAGTCATTGCTTGAAAAATTATTTTTACACTATAAACTATTTTTCACTAAATATTTTATATTTTTTCATAAAAGGGCATCAAATTACCTTTTCAAAGGTGTCTTCTTTGCTTTCGAATCATTCCGGATGAAGAAGTTATGTTTTTCAAGCTAATGCTATCTAAAACTTTTAGAATCAGAGATTTACATTATATTCGGGCCATTTCGCCCCACCAAATTTTTTTTTTGAAATTTAAAACATTTTTCTGCAAAAGTTTATGAAATTCCCTTTCTAAAAAGATATCGTTGTCCATGTAAAAATTTTGAATGAGTTCCCCTGCATATACTACTAGGGTCGAACTAATCCCAATTTCAAAAATTATTTCCATTTAAGATGTAATTCTAGAATTTTTGGATTATTTTTATATTGAAGCTTATTGAGTCATTTTTCCAATGGTACTTCACTCAACTGCTAAAACCTTAGGATTAATTTGAAATAAAATCAAAATTGGGGATAACGCATGCTATCCCCTCAAAATCAATCAATTTTTCTAAATTCCTGCTTCAAGGCATTTGGATGCCTCTAAACAAGTCTAACCAAACTCCTATCGAATTTAAGAACACATGTTAATCTACCTTTAGGTTCAAATCTAGGCACAAATATTTTCTAAATTTTAGCAATTTTAGTTTTATCAATTCCTACCTTTTTAACTCAACAATTTTGGTTTTCTTTAAAAAATGTGAAAATCTCACTTTTGTCAAGAAATAGCCAATTTGCATCAATTTAAATTTGTCAATCCCACTTTGTTAAAAATTGTCAAAAATCAAATTTTTTTCTTCTAGATATTCTCTAAAATTTTTCAAATTTTAAACCCTATTTTCACACCTGAAGCAACCAATGGATCTAAATGCATCTCAAAATTGTCTACTTCATTATTTTAAGATAGTCGATGACAATTACGAAATACATTCCTATCGTTCCTTCTTTTTCTTTTTTGTGTGATTTACTTTATGCGATATTATTTCTTTTTTATCTTACTAACACGTTTCTTTTTATGGTGTTTACCATGTATTCATATTTTTAAATTGTTTTCCAAAATCATAAAGGTAATGCTTCATGTCAATGTCCCTCTAGCGCCTGATACAAAGTATCTTATTTTCAAAACTAAATCTAGAACTTAATTTAAAAATCTCTATGTTTCCTACTTTTTCAGGACACATATGAGATTAAAATTTTTCTCAAGACCAAAATTTATAATTTCATACAAATTCATGCATAAAAATGGGATTATATTGAAGTAATGACAATTTAAAACCAAGGGAGCCAAAAATAAGTTAAGCATGGCTAAAAGGTGCTGATCTCGAGTGTAGTGAGGAGGTTGATACTTCATTGCAAATAACCAACTCTCAAACCCAAACGATGAATATCTTGACCATAGAGACCATGGAATCGATGTTTTAAGTTTTGTAACTTGAAATACCATTTTTCAATAAGCATTCAATTGTGCCTAGCCAAAATGATTGATAGTAACTCCAAATTTTTACTATTTCATGGTGGTTCCCAAGACTAGTTGGTCAAACAATTCATTTAATAGCCTCCCATCATGATCAAAAGTCAAGAATCTATACTTTCTCACTTCCATTGCATTAAAATAGGAGGAGTCCAGTTGAGGGAACACTTCCCCGTCTAGAGATATCTTTTAGTCATGCACATTTCCTTCGCGTAAGGCAGATTATGAGATTATTGAATTTGATTTTAATTTACTATATGTTTAAATCGCTCCTGAAAATCTATAAAGAAGTTAGGCTATTTTTGTGTTTAATATTTTCGTTACATATCTATGTTATTTTGTAAATTTATAAATGACATTATTGCAAGAGCTTGAACTTCACTGGGAATATGGATTTCTACAGAGAAAACCTGTGACTTCATCCAAGGAGAATGTGTTGGGATCCTTAGGTTCTTCAATTACCATCACTTTTGCCTCCCAGACCTAGGAAGACTATTTAGAAGCTTCTTCATTATCTTTGTTTGGATATGTCTTCCCAAGTACCTTTATACCATTGGTCACGCCTATAAATTGGTTAGGCATCCCATGTTTGTTTCATCAAACTTTATTTTGAACAAATCATAGTCAAGTATAAGCATGATAATTTTGGATTCTTTGACTTGATTTGTACCTTCATAGGTAATTGCTAACTTGTCCCACACTTACTTAGCATTGTCACAATGTGACTCTATTATACTTACTAGGGCTTGAAGCATAAAATAGTGTGTGTGTGTGCAAGGCCTTGGCATTTAGTTGTGCCATTTTAGTGTCTTGTTCATCTCACTCATCTTATTCCTTTATCACAACAATATCTCTAACTTTTTTCTTAGGAATGAGTAGTCCATTAGTGATGACTTTTCGCACTTCATAGTTATTGGCTTGAACAAAAAGCCTCATCCTTATCTTTCGATAAAAGTACTTGTCTTCGTTGAATAGATGAGATCATAGTCATTCTTTTGTAGATGATTCACAGTATCTCTCATGTCCCAATTAGATCAGTTCAAGGGCATACACTAACAATCAAACCCCATGTCTATAAAATGGAGAAACTTAAAAGGTTTGATGGCCTCAACTACGAGCGATGGCTTTTTGAAAGTTGCTTAGATATTACATGAGTACTATCAATAAGAAATAAGTGAAAATAGAGAATTAATGACAAAACAGCAAAAACTTTGCTACCTAAACCATCCTTTAGGCCTGCAACAATCTTTTTTCAATGTGTTTCACAAAAATACTTTAGCATTGGAGCTGTGGTATACAATTGAATATAGGTACAAGAATGATGATGTAGGAAACATGTTTTTCCTTGTGGAGAGGCATGTTAACTTTAAAATGAGGGATTCTAAGTCTGTTATTGATAAAGTGAATAAATTAATAACATTACAACTAAGTGCAAAGATGCAGATGACCAATCTGTTAAACTTTCCAGGCATCAATTATTATTGATAAGTTACCTCTACCTTAGAAATATTACCAAAGGTATTTAAAACATTAGAAAAAAATCATGTACATTGGATAAATTGGTTTGACACATGCAAATTGAAAGCGCAACCCAAAAAAGAGATGAAACCTCTAATAAAGTGAGTGACAACAGTATACATAAAATTAGAGATCCTATTTTATCATCTTCTTTTAAAAGTGTGAACAAAATTGACAAGAAGGGGTAAAAAAACTCTTCAAAGAGGAAAAGGAAGTTCAATAAAATTAGAAATGACTCCATGAAAAGAAACGCCATTACTTTATTTGTGAAAAGAATGACCACTTTGCAACATGTGCCACTTTCACAAAAGTAATAAAAATAAAACTGACATAGTGATTGAATATGGCATAGTTGTAATGCTTATGGTTTAGCATTGGTGGATTGACTTTGATGCAACTTATCATGTCACCCTTTTAAAGGTAAATTTAAAACCTATGAAAAGATTAATGAGGACAAATTAGTCTTCATGGGGAACTCCTCCAATCGTAAAGTTGTAGGAAAAAGGACCATCAAACTTCCTTTTACTTTTGACAAAGTTCTAATGTTGCAAGATATGCATCCCATCCCTTATCTTAGGAAAAATTTGATTTTTATTAAGGAACTTGAAAATGATCATTTCTAAAAAAGGATTATTTTGGGAAAAAGTGACCATGATTAAAGAGTAAGCATGTTTTAAAACCAAAGAAGCAAATTAGTAAGTGTAAAAATCTGCTTTGAAACAAGGTATGCAATTAATTCATACTACTTTTGATGATAGTAGTAAGATATGTGAGTTTCTTAAACATATTCATGATCATAGTTTTGATGATTATAAGTTATTGCGTGACTAAGTTTTTTTTTCTTTTTAAACTTAAGATATACTTGCATTGTGATATTTTTGTTACATAATTAAACTTTGAGATTTACATTATGACAATTGTTGCTTTTATCATTTTGTGATCAAGGTATATGCTTTATAATATCCTATGAGATTGTGTCACTAACATTTTTGATCTTTCAAAAATCTTGAATTAAGATTTCTAAAGGTTTCAAGGAAAGAAATGTCCACACTATCTAAGATACTAAGTGAACACTTTAAATAAGTGTATCACTTAAGTAAAGGCTATTAATTTAGAAGCAAATTAAGATTGTGATAAAATGATTACATTGTCCACTAAGAGTTAGTGAATTGAGCAATTATAAACATAATGGAATAAATTCCATGTAACATGTCATGTCACTTATTCACGCGTTGCCTTCAAGAATTACAATGATATCTTCATTTTAACATTAAACTTGCTGAGATACAAGTGTGTTTAAAAATACATTTCAAACCAATTGATGAATTGATGAATTCAAAATGAAGATAATCGGTAACCAAAGGTTATGATACAAAGATATGGACTACTTGAAATATTTTCTCTTGTTATTAAAGTAATAGGAGTTTTGCTTGTTATGGCTTAAGCTACAAACTTGGATTCTATCAAGCGGATGTGTAGATATGCTATTTTCAATGATAACATAAATGGGATTGATATTCTTCAACTGAAAAGGTTTGAATGTTCTCTATATTTTGTTGAAGATAATTTTTTTTTTTTGGAATTTTCATCACTATTATTCCATTGGAAATACATTTTTCGATGGAATTTTTTTGATGAAATATTATTAGTGAATTGATTTTTTTAATGGAATTTTCATAAAAAAAGCTTTTTTTTATTTCTTTTTTTTCGAATAGAATATTCTAGAAAAACTTCTTTCTTTTGTAGTGAGTTTGCAATGATTTTATAGATTATTTTGTCATATCTTTGGCAGTCAAAACATCATTGAGAAGTATTTTTGTGAACTTAAATATTAATTAAAATTATAAATTGTAAGAGAATTGATAATTTAAATTTTTATCACTAATGAATTTAGAATTCATTCAAATTTCATGACAATGGTTTCAAAATAAACGCCACATACAAGGTCAATGGTTCACTTCAAGAATTGTCGATTCCATAATACTCACCATGCATTTCTTTGTCTTTGATTCTAATTGTTTCATTCAGTTTATTAGATAAAATTCGATTAATTAAATCAATTTAAATAAGCTTCCTTAGTTGATTTGTAGTTTTTTATTTTCCAAACCGAATCGACAAAACTAACCAATAATTAATTAAAAAATAAATTACATATTTTTATTTATATTTATTATATCCAATTAGATTATCCTACCTAACCTTTAACCATCTTACTTGAATTTCTTATGCCCAAAACAAAATCTAAACTGATATAATTGACCGAATTGGATTGATTAATTTTGGGTCAATTATTTTGATTTTTTATATAATTCAACCAGTTTGATTAATCTATTTAATTTTTAAAATTTTAGAATGGAACAGACCAGCTGGTCAATTACTCACCTCTAAGTCTAATGGTTATATTTTACCCATTAAAAACCATGGAAGGAAGATCATAATTGTTCTTTTAAGAGGTTGTATCCAATGCAACTACATCAGCAAAAACTCATATTGAACACAACAAGTTAAGTCAAACCAAAACAAATTTTGTAGCGGCATTCTTTATCCATCTGGCATTGCATGTAGAAACAAGATTAGGATCCTATTTATTGTTTATTAATGTGCTCATCATTTCTATTTCCATGTGTAAGACCAATTCATGAATATTGAACTTCATATTTATAAATTATGATTAAAGTTATACCTAATAATAATGAAAAAAATAATAGAAAAGTGATTGACCCTTAAAATTTAAGGTCCAATTTTTCTTTTCCTTGAAAGTAAAAAACAATAATAGTCTTTACGTCACTATCCATAATAGATTTTAAAGATACTAAATGCAATAAGTTGCAGAAATGATGAACTTAAATTTTGGCCTTGGAGATCCATACCCACAAAAACTAGCTGTTAATGTGGAAAAGCCTAGGACCATAAAAACCTACAAGGAAAGCCTATACTTTCCAATATGGGATCCAAGCCCCTTACATTGCAATTAGGATTGTAGCGCCGCGCTACACTTAAAGGATAAACGTCCCCATTGGGCACCACCATGTTGGTCACGGTGATGTTGGTCTAGGCCGGCATTCCGACTGCTGGGCTCGTAAGATGAAGCTGGCTTTGATAACAATTGGTATGGCCCTTCAGGCAATCAAAAAAAGTAATTATTCATGTTAGGATGAATAGACTAATCAAAAAAATCATAAACCTCAGCTTCAGCTAATCCTACTCGATTTTTAAATAAGTCTATTGTTCAAAGTAAACTCAACTGCTGAAGCGGCAGGATATAAAAATTAAATAAAGCAAATCTCAATAATTGCCTGTTACAGAGAAATTCAATATCAAAGGATTCAGGTAAAAACACTAA
>JBBYHO010000016.1:6365740-6393765 GCA_038382025.1 Adansonia gregorii | reverse complement strand
CAGTCTGTTCCATATTTCACACAATTTCTACTCCATTCTCATGCAATTATAGAAAAAAAAAAACTCTGCTTTATAAAAACTTTTAACAATGCAAATAAAGCAGATCAAACCAAATACCAAAACCAGATAAAAATATAATAATTCAATATTTTATAGCCAACGCCAGTCTTCTCTGCTGAATTAAAGAAAACAAACCTTTCTGGACTTCGGTGTTCAATGGAATCATAAGAATTTTACACGGGACCAACAAATTCAACAGTGATTCATAACCCAATTTGGCCCACTATCAATTCCCATTTTCATTTTGGCCCATAAACAATTTCCCAATTCAAAATTTAATTTCTTCATAGGCCCAAATTGTACATGCAAACAATAGAATTTGGAGCAGTATAGTTAGTTTTGATGCTAGAATCATATTTAAAATATTATATATATATATATATATATATTAATAATTAATATTATATAAATTTTAATATATTTATATAATATTTGTTTAAATTTTTATTATTGTAATATATTTTAGGTAATTTTTTTATATTTATTCTTGTTGTATAATTATATCGTATTCATAACTACAATAAAAAACTAATTCTCGATGGCAAACAAACCTATATTCCTTCTACGTATCCATAATTAAGAAATAACACAACAAAAGTATATAAAATAAAATAAAAACTAAACAATCAAAATTACCAAGCATTAAAGTATATGAATTAGGGTTAATTCGGACCTCTGTCAGACACCAAAATCACATCCGGTGGCTGGAATGTACCCTTAGTATCATTTCTCATTTTCTTGAATTAAATAATTAAAAAAAAAAAAGCCAAGGCTTTTAAAACTTGTTTTGCTTTTTTTTTTTATTTAAGAAAATTAGTTTGTAACCCATGCAATGTATAAATTAACTTTGCCTATAAAAATACATAAAACATAATGATGATATTAAATTATAAAATATGTAATATGGATATCATTAAAATTGTAAAAATGAATAGATATTGCTACTAAAATGAAAAAAAAATTGAATTTTTGTAGTTAGAATTAAAGAAAATAATAAAAGCATAAAAAAAGGAAACATAATAAATACTAATATTTAGTCAAAACAAAGGAATTTTAAAAATTCTACCATTGGAAATGGAATTTAAAAAAAGAATTTGAATCATTTAAAATTCCTCTTTTAAATTCCAAGAATTTTAAAAATTTTTATTTTTATTTTACAAAACAAAATAATTTTATTTTAAAATTTTGAAAATGTCTTTGCAAATGAATTTTTTCCTTGACCTAATTTTGCTAACTAAAAGCTTAAATAATAATAATAATAATAATAATAATAATAATAATATAAAAGTGCTTGATTTAAGATCCATTTAGAAGGATGATGTTGGATATTTTTACTATAAATTAATAAACATTTGTAGTTGTTTGTTTACAAACTCTCTCAATACTTCAACTAACGTTTATAATTTAAGATTTTACATACTATAAAGGCTTAAATAATAATATATATTAAAAGTGCTTGATTTAAGCTCCATTTAGAAGGGTTGTTGTGGTAAATAAAAATATATTACAAGTGCTTGATTTAAGCTCTATCTAAACCATGCTTTTTTTTTCTTTTCTCCTTGTCCCAATTGCGTATCTCCCTATCGCACTTTCAACAAGGAACTTTGCAACTGATATCAACATATACTAGTTCAGAACATTTAGGCTCTGGCACGTCTTTTTAAACAGTTTCTGCAACCTGCTAGAAGTCAGATCTAAAATGCACATAAAGCAAAAGAATTCTTAGATCAACAGTTAACTAGAATGAAGATGCGAGCTGTATTGTGGACGGTTTTTTTTTTTAATTTTATTTTTGTATATTTTATATTGATAGTGAATACAAATATTAGTTTAAAGTCTAATAATTTGAATAACCAAATGAAAGTTAGAGCCAATAATTTAACTTGAAGTTAAGTTTTCAAAATATAGACACTTAATTTTGTCCACGCTCCTTTCGAGCAAATCGTGTCACATTGGAAACTTCTAGACGAAATGCACTCATTTCTTTTCATGACCCAATTTTTGATATCCTGAGGTTTAATTTGATGGTAATTAAATAAAATAATAGAAAGAAAAAGAAAAGACAATTGTATGGTACTATGTCACGATTACAAGCGCTTCTTTATTGATACATTGGCTTATTGAATCAATACTAGGTTTGGTAGTATCTTAAATGTTGTCTAAAATGTGTAGATACACAAGCTTTTGTATCTGTAATGGGCTTAATGTATCAATATCTCTAGGAAAAATTTGTTCTAAGCATCGATACAAACTGCATTGTATCGATACATTATCGTAAAATGGCTCAGTTTATGAAATTTTCATCCCTTTGCACAATGACACTAAAATATGAATTGGACCTCGTTTTTTGGCACAAAAAATCATCCAAATGCATTCATACTTAGATTTACCATTGGACTTGTGATTGGATCAATTACATTTTTTGAGGCCCAAATAGCTTTGACAAGGGACATTTTCATAAACTTCATGCAATTTGTTAGAGAGCACTTTAGTATCTTTTCATGGCTTAGCTGCATAAAGTGGCTTTGATCAACTATTTTTGCTGAGCAGGCCAATAAATTTAAATGGCAGTGCACAATGGTACCTTGTCCATACATGAAGTACATGCATCAAAACCTGAAAATGCCCTCGCTTTTTGCATTTTGTCCTTACTATTCATATAGTTATATAAAGCTAACATTCTCTGTTGATAAAAACATTCAGCACACATTCTTCTTAGCGCATATTCTCTCTATAGCCTCCCAAAAACCTTAAACCTTAACATTTCATAGCTTTCCATAACATCTCCAAAAAAACAAAAAAGAAAAACCTCCAAAACATTCCTTTAAGCCATTTTTGCTTATTTTTCTTCTTGCTAACTCATAGCAAGTAAGAAAAAACTTCTAATCGACACTTTTGCCTTGAAAAAACTCATCTTTTTAGCGAAATATTGATGGAATTCTTATTGGTATATTTTTTTTAAAACTGTTTCTTTATTTTGTTCGTGCTTTTAATCATATTAGCGACCTTTTTTATGCAACCATGACCATTTGTCAGTTCTATGCATTATCTTTGATGTCTTGATTATGAATTGATGATTTTTTCATACACATGCATAAAGTTCATGTTTTCATATTTTATAAACTTCCAACCATTATTCATGTCATGAAAATTTAATCCTTTATGCTTGTATCATGTTCCATTATTTGATGAAAATATTAGAACATGTTCATGCATTTTCTTTGTCTAAAATCATGTCTTTGATGTTGTAAAAGTTTTCCATTATTTGTTGATGCCGTAAAAACATTTTCCCACATGTTCTTGTCATCTTTTATGTTGTCATAAGCATTTTCTTGCATGTTCATGCATTTCTTGCATTTTTACTATGTTTTGGTGAAAAAAATATTGTCTTGATGATGCTCTAGCATATGTTTGCCATGAATGTCATTGTTTACATGCTCTACATGATTAAAGATGCCTTCTTGATGCCTTTGTTTTGTGTTTATCTGCTTGGAAAATCTATTTTATAAGAACCCTCAAGTTAAGTTTATGTTACCTTCAATAAATAGAGATTAACATTGATTTAATGTTTTCACTAATTCGTCCTTCAATCTTGGAGATAAAACAAGCTTTCCATGTCAGGATTCATATTTAAATAAGGTTTAACATTCTGATTTCAAAACAAAAAAAATCCTTTTTTTGCATGTCTGAAAGTGTTTATGTCTTAATTTTGAGGTTTAATACTATTTGCAAGTGACTTGGTTAATAGGTTGTTATATCATCCCAAACTACTTTGGAATTGTGTGAATGAGCTTATAAAGCCAATGTCATTGACCCTATTTTCCATGGACATTTGGATGTCCATAATTCAAGCCTAGTTTTAGGAAACTCGAAAACCTAAGAAATTCCCCTATTTTGCCTTGGCAGCACTATAGCATGAATTGAAAAAACATTTCTGAACCTTAAATGATTTTCTCAAATTTTTTAATATTTTTCCATCAAATGACATCAAATTAGCTTTCCAAGATACCTTGTTTGCCCAAAAAAATTCCCGGATAAGGGAGCTATGATTTTTCAAATTAATGTTGTTTAAACACTTGGAATCAATGGTTTATATTCTATTTGGGCCATTTCGGCCCATCGTATGATTTTCTTGAATTTTTTCAAAATTTTCCAAAACACTATGTGAAATTCCATTTCTTGAAAAGTATCATTTGCAACTTAATGATTTGGAATGAGTCTAGAATTATTTTTCAAAGTTCATTACACTATTTCCCCTACATGTGCTGCCAATGTTAAATCGAACTAAAGTTAAAAAAATTAATTCTTTATAGAAACGATTTTCTAGGATTTTTAGAAAATATTGACATTAATCTTTGTTGAGCTACCTTTCCAATGGTATCTTATTGCCTTTTAAGACCTTTAAATTAGCCTAGATAACATAATGATGTCCCTTGCTTTTGGATTTAAGAAAAATTAGTTGAATTTTCTTGAACCACCTCTTCAAGATATTCGAATGCCTCAAATTAAATTCGACTAATTCCTCATGGAGTCTTTTATCACTTCATGAATCCCGCTAAGCTTGGATCAAGCACAAACATTTTCCAAAATTAATTTTTTTCTCTTATTTAAATAATTAGTTTTAATTTACAACTTATATTTTCATTAGAAGATACCCAAAAACATACGTTCCCAAAATTACCAAAATTTCTACCTTTAGTGATATTCCAACCCTATTTTTTGAAGGGATACTCTAACCCACTTTTCAAAATTCACTTAAAATTCAAAATTTCTCTTTCTCAGACATCCCAAAACCTTTTAATCAAAATCTCTTTTTTCACAACTCAAGTAACCATTGAGTCAGAATGCATTTGAAAATTGTCATTTTGGTTATTCCTTAATAATCAAAGACAATTATGGGATACATTCTAACTATCCTCTTTTTTTTTTTTACTTTTTCATTTGTTTATTTTATGCAATATTTATTATACTCTTTTTCGCCCTACTAACACATTTTTTTTGTGGTGTTCATTGTGTAATCATATTTCCAAATTGCTTTAAAAAGTTACAAGGCAATGTTTATTGTTGGTATCTCTCAAGTGCTTGATACAAAATATCTTATTTCGAAGAAATAAATCCAGGATTATCTTTTGACTAAAAATCTTTATGTTCCCCACTTCTTCGAGGCACATATGAGATTCAAATTTTCTTTAAAACTTGGGTTTGCTTATTTATACAAAATTCATGTGTTTAAAAGGTCATATCGAAATAATGAATAGTCAAAATCGTGAAGACTGAAACCGAGTTAAGACATAGCTAGAAGGCATCAATTTCAGGTATCATGAGGATGTTAGCACTTCCTGGGTATAACCAACTCTCGAGCCCAGCTAATCAATTTCTAGACTATGTAGATCATGAAATCTATGTTTCGAGTTTCATAACTCAGAATATCAATTTTGATAAGCATTCGATCACATATAGCCTAAATGATTGATGGCGAATCCAATTGTTTGGCCACTTCATAATGGCCATCCAAAACCAATTGGATAAGTGATTCGTCCAACGATCCTTCACTATACTTTCATCTTATCATGCCTACTCTAAATCCTGATCAAGGGATATCCAAAAGGCACACTTTTAAATCACACAAATCATCCGAGCGATTGTGATAGGTGTATGTCGCGACAGCTTGGTGACTCCATTAGGGATAATTTAGAGAGTTAGGCCCATAACTAGCTGTGCCTTGCTTATTTCTTGGTTTTTTCAATTTCATTCATTATTTAACTACATTTTTGTCCACTAATCTTTTACTGTTCATGATTTTTTCCTTTCGATCATCATAGACTGTTTTGTTCTCGAATAAATATCAACTCAATACATACGGTAATAAAAGGTAAACAAAAGGTTTGATTGTTTTTACTACCCACATTATGCACTTACATTTACATTAGATTCTCATCAAACTCCATTATGGGCTTAGGGTCCTAAATATTAGGAGAAAGTGAGCTATCAACCTTCATAAGTAACCTTCTATACAGGCATAACAAAATTTTTTGGGGTGTAAATTACCTGTCTCTCATTAGTGACCTTCCACATTTGTATAGATAAATACATCCATCGGATCAAACAGATCCGCCAAGCTTGGGATGGGCCAAGGATCGGGTTGCCTTAGCTGCCCTTACTGGATAGAGGAACGATTCAGATACTGATCTAAATGTCAACTCAAACCTCATATAATGAATAGTACAAGCCAAACCATGTCAAACCAAACTAGAATGCTACTAGAATAACTTAAAGAATAAGACAATTGGGGAAACACTTCTTATCTTTTGCTCCATTATATTGTTGTTTTGCATAGTCAATGACAAACGTACATTGTTGCCCGTATTTACCTTTTTTCCCTATAAGACATCATATACCTTAATAAGTTATTGAGAGACACTATTATGCTATTCGACTTAGGTGAAACATAGAGTGTTGTCACCCATGATCCCTTTAAAGCCTTCACATCACCTTTAAAAGAATAAAGTTGAGCCAGTCAAGCCATTATGCTATCCGATTAACGGATTAATGCATGTTTGCCAATATGTGATGATAAACGTATGCCATTACCGAGTTAGTCAATTTTGCCCAAAAGGATTCATATCATTTTGTCAAGGGCAAGTTTAACTTAATTAAGTGATCATGATGTCTGATTGATGGCTTAGGCCCGATAACCCTTAAACAATCATGAACAAGTACTATCACATAGGTTATACATTTTAAACCCCCCCAAAAAACACCTTCTCAAGAGTTGTGGACTTGGACATGTCATTATGTTGTCTGTGTCAATTCATATCCCGAAGAAAAAGTGATACTTTCTTTGATCCTCTATTTTTCCCTAAAGCTTTGTAATGCCTATAATCGGGGTAATTTTTTGGATTTATTTTTGTTCTCTTTTTTTCTTTTGTTCTTACCAATATTCTTCAATCCTTTATTGCCTTATTGTTTCTTATGTTCATGTCACATGCATCACTTTTTTCATCAAACATGCATAGACAATTGATAGGGACAATGGTAAATGAACACCATAATGACCATAATAAAGAGGATCCTTACCCCATTTGCATTAGGTTCCCTTGATAATGCTTGGGGCATAATTCATCTATTTATATGGCTTAGTTCACCTTAAGAGCCATATTCTCATGATAGGTGTATCAGGGACGTAATGATGGTGCATTTCACATATTCCATGCACCATTCCTAATATTGCTTACAATCTTAAAGGTAGATTTCCATGACATGTGCATATCATTTTTTTATACCTTACATTGGCATCCTCATTGCATTTGCTTACATATATGCATCCATACATCTGTTCATGACACAAACCTAGGGGGGTAGAGTATCAGTCCTCGTAGATGCCAAAGTTCTCTAAAGAAGCTTCATTGTTCTTTTGAGAGGTATCAGGATTGTTTGAAGTTGTTGACCACAGAAAATGATCACTAATCTAAGATCGAATGACTATAACCTATGTACAAAGAGGCTCAGGATAAAAAGCTATGCAAAAATAAAGAATTGGAAGCCCAAGTAGCTGGGTTAGGAAAACTATTATCAGCTTCAATGAAGAAAGATGGGCATATCCTAAAATTAACCCCACCAGTGGCATTAGAGCTACACCTATCCAAAAGAGAGCATTCCAAGAGCAACGACCCCACATAGCACTAGTTTCACTAATGCAGTCGATCATCTGCATGAATCTAGTTGCAGTGCATATGCATCCCAGATTTTATGGGGCACATGCTGAATCTTCCCAGTCCAACCAATTAGTTCCCAATCTAGATGACATCATGGAGCAAGAGAAACCTAATAGCATCAAACCCTCAAAAACTATAAAAGATCTTAGCAAATACCAACTGGTAAAAAAATAACTCAGTGCAATCAATAAGAATAAAAAATTTTAGTCGTACAAGCCAAATCTTTAGGTTTAGTCTTTAACCTCGTTATTCCACCAAAATTCATAGTGCTTGATTTCGACAAATACAATGGGACTACTGGACTGCTTACGTCCTAATGTATTACCAAAAAAAGGCCAAGTATGAAGAGAATAAGAGACTTCTAATTCATTGTTTCCAAGACAGTCTGACTAAGTCAACTGCTTCATGGTACAATAAATTAGAAAAAGCCAAAATCCAAACATAGATAGATCTTGCTAAGGACTTTTTAGAGCAAGATAAGCATATCTCTAATTGGGCACTAGATAGATTGTCTTTAAGAAACATGAAAAAAACCCACCGAGAACTTTAGGCAACATCCTCAAAGATGAAAGTAGGAGGTAGCATAAATACATCTATCATTAGAAAAGAAAAAGATAACCATGTATTTTGTAGAGACATTATATTCTCCCTTTTATGACAAGCTTATAGGGAATGCCATAAAAAATTTTGTTGACCTGATCATGTCAAGGGAAATGATTGAAAATGTAATAAAGAGTAGAAAGCTTGAAAGAGGTGGGTTAATCGACACTAAGGGTAAGAATGTAACTACAGATGAAAGAGAAAATGTCTAACCTTCAATTATGAGGACAACTGACAATGGTTTTTTACCATGCACCATCTATATGTTGTAAGCCAAATAGGTTACCCGTAAGGGTAATGTTGCATCAAATCCTTGCTCAAGTTTTTACTGATATGCATTTCTTGCCATGCATAACTTAGTGCCCATAACCTCTATTGGACCTATCCATCATCCAAATGAGTTGAGGAATACTTAGAAAAAATAGCGAGGTGGTCGAGATGGAATACCCATATAGCTTATCCTAGATCATATGCATAGTTACTTCCTTGACTCATCAAGATCAATTGGTTTCTCCAATTTGTTCTAAGCCTGCGGAGCCACTATATCTAGAGAGCCATGACACCACTATTACTTGCAGCTACCACAAAGGGAATACATGTCATTCAACAGAAGAATGTGAGGCTTTAAAAAGAAAAGTACAATAATTAGTTGAAGCAAGATAGTTAAATCTTTATCAACTGTGAGAGTGAAACAAAACGTGTGAACCTAGGTAATAGAGGCATTCTAATTTTGCATCATTCATGTGAAAAGCTTTTGTCTTTGAATTGTCATCTTTTTTTAATGAAATTAACATGTTTTGAACTTTGAATCGTATATTTAATGAAAGCATGATATTAGAAAGTTTTGAGAATAACTAATGATTGCTTGCATTGTTCATCTCCCTTTCAAGCTTTTCCACACATAAAATTTACTAATTGAAAGACCTAACACTTTAGGGAAGCAATTTTAAACTATGCCTATATGACGGCAATAGAACAATCAAACGAAAAAAGCCTCAGCTTAGGCTAGGAGTAATAAAGACCAATTTTTCAAAATTTCCTTGGGAACCTAACAAATGTGATATTCTCTTAAGAATCCTATCAACGATAATTTAACATGTATAAGGATTATGCTAGAAACATCTTTATTCTTCTCAACAAACTAAAGCCTAAGCTACCACACCATACCCAAAAGCTTATTAAATCACATCTTGGAGGCAACACTATAAAAATGCCATGTGTCCGTAGCAAAACCTTTTAAATCATATCTCTTTTTATCAATTCAACACCTCTAAACCATTTCCAAAAAGCCTTTCTCAAGGTACATCTCAAGGTACCACTAAAGTCCCATGTCCCTAGTTCTTCGCTATCAGTTCGATATCCTAAAACCAAAATTCTTTGTCAATGCAAATCCTTAGGATTGAACTCAAATATTTCCCTACAACCTAAACCTTAGCATTACATTATTTCCTATCAATGGCAAACCAAAACAGGGCATGCCCAAGCATGTAGAGTGAAAAGAAGAATTAAAACATGCATTTGAAAAAGAAAAAGATAGAGAAAAATGGTAATTAGATGCAAAATCATGTGATTAAGAACTTTAAAACATTTTCAGAAGAACTTTGTTTAGGAAGTAACTTTTCAGTTCAAGTAATTATATTTGAGATGAGAAATGGCCCAATTTTCCTTATCCTTTTACAAGTTAGAAAAATTATTCCCTTGCTAACCCTTTTGAGCCTAATAAATTCATTCTTTTAAAATCCTGATCAAGGATCACCCTCTACATCGACGGGTAAAGAAAGAACCTTTCTAAATGACATGGGGCAGATATCGTAGACTGTAATTGTGAAAATGCCTAACATCAAATAGAAATATGAAATGCACCAAGTTTCCAAATTCCAAGATTTCGTCCAAGAAAAATGAAAAAGAGGTCAAAAAAGTAGAAACATAAAATGAAGAAAAAACAAAAATAAGAAAGCAAAAGCAAAAGCAAGGAAAAAGAGCAAAAGATTAGAAAAAAAGGCCATATCAAAAGTAAAAGGGATGAATGCCCTTACAAAAAGAAATAATCCTTGATCTAATCAATTTTAGATGCTAAATTTAGGTTTACATACCTTTTTTTTAGAACCATGAACCTTGGCCTACATTATGGTCCTTGAAAGTCCATTCTGATCAAGCAAGCTATTAGAATTGATGAATTCATTCTTCAAAAAATTATTCTTATGAAAACTTTTGAGCCTTCTTAAGAAGCATGATGAAATAATCAATCGAAAAAGTCAAAGAAGAAAATATTAAAGTTCTAGGGTGAAAACCTAAAATAGGCAGTTTAGAGCAAAATAAAAAATTTTCAGTTTTACTCATGGGTTTACTGATGTCTTGACAAGGAAATCGTCGTTCCAAAAATCACTAAACATCTTAAAGTGTCACCCTTAGAAAAACCAACTCTCAAAATTAAATCCTTAACTTTTCAAATCAACCTCATGACCTTAAACCAATCATGGCCAATCTTGGTGCCAGTTGGAGTATCAGCTGTGGGAAGGTTAAAAGAATATCAAATTTGTGTGGTTTTTAATGAATTCATGTTCTATAAAGACTGGTCCATTCATAAGCCTAGAAGAATGTACAATGCATTTCACCAAAAACTTTTTGGAATGATAAAGCTTTCAAGCCCTCCAATGTTAATGAAAGAGCCAAGTTGCCATACAAGAAATCTTTTAACCAAATATCATCAGTCTTTAAGAGATTTAAATTATCCTGTTAACTTAGGAGTTTTCATCAAATGAAATAATTTAAGTAAAAAATGTCATGAAAAGAGAGAAGAGCCTTTTGTAAGAAGTCTCAGGGCAGTAAGTAATTAGATTACAAAATGTAATTAGATTACAAAAATTTATAAAATATCTTATAAACATGGTAGAAGAAATATAACAATAAAGATAATCTAAGACTCCTTAAATAGGATCACCTTACAAGATCTTTATTAATCTTTTTAGATCAAGAAACCTAAAAACTATTTAAGATTCAAACATGCATCAATCTTGAGAAATCTTTCAGTAATTCCATGACACAGTTACTTAAAACACTGAGCCTTGTTGTCATAAACCAAATGTTTCCAGGCATCTAGCCTCTAATGATTATTCATACAAATGACGCACAAAATCTTCAACAAGGAAGAGACTTTGTTGCGGGAGCCATGCTAGCAGCTTAGATTTCAATAAATCTTCCCTTGCACTTAGAAGACCTTGATTCACAAAAGAGAAAGAGATGAAGAAAACAAATTATCTTTAAAAATAACAAGATTATGCCAACTCCCTTAATAATTCTAAGGAAAATACAATCCAAGCTTCTAAAGGTCTATAGGTCGAATTTCAAAGCCTTCATTCTACTAAGAGGGATAGCAAACAAGGGTTTATATAGCCTAGGGTTTAAAATTTTAATTTTTTTAAAAATTATAATTTTACCCTTAGCCTATTTGATCTTATTTAAATTGGGCCTAAGTAAGCATTACTTGTGTTAGACATATAAACCTAGTCTCAACTTAATTTCTACTAATCACCCCTATGTGTGTAACCCATTAGGCCCCCATCATATTGGCAATAAATATAAAGTAGCCCAAGTAAGAATATTTTATATTTAGATATTAAGATTGGCATCTAGCAATGCATCATGGCTACCTAACATGCAGGGAATGTCAATATAGTTTTGATAAGCCCTTTAGTGTTCAATATCTTAGTGTAATAAATATCCTTTCGTTATATATTCTAGAGTTAGTAAGAGCATGGTTTAATGTCTACTCATAGCTTATTCCATATTAGTATGCAACCCTTATGTGTTAACTCCATAATCAACATTGCCTTGGCCAAGACTTTGAGTTAACACAATCCAAGTACTTGTGAGATATGTCTCATCATACACTTGGCGTAATAAATCCTTTTTGGACTACTCATTCACCTACCATATGATTCATACCATACCTAAAACCACCTTGACATAATCATCCATCTATTGTGGACCTGTTCATGGTGGAATTAAAGCATGACGCTCCTCACATGAGATGAACTGGTGTCACAAATCTAAGTATCATTTACACTATTGACACAAGAGAGCATTTACATAGATAGTTGAGTGAAATGCCAAATGGAACTCTCATTACGGGCAATTTTCAATGAACTTGTTTCCTTAATAAACAATGATATGATGTCCTAAGTATCTTTATACTTCAACTTAATAGATTAGTTGCATGCATCCTGTGAGTAAAGGCTTACATGTGCCAGTGTTTATGCACTATCAATACCCTATCTTGACAATTCAATAACTAAAAATGTTTTTAGAAACACGCTTTTGATGCACAAGGATCTCATAATTGCAACTCTTTACAATTCCTTTGCATAGCCAATTTTTTCATAGGCTTTATCTACATAAAATGTTTATAATAATTAGGCACTTAAATCTTATGGATAAAGAAATACCTTTGTAATATTAAACAAATATAATGTCTAATTACAAGAAATTACTTAATGATAATGCCTTACAAGACATAACAATTTGCTTGTAGGGTTTACACTAATACTTTTCTAGTCATGGGGCAATAATAAATTAAGATGCCTTTTAACTTAAAGAGAGAAACCATCAAGAAAGGTTAAGGCAGATTTGAAAAAGCCAACTCGAGGTTTCAATCTTTACATTTTCATGAACATACATGTCATCATTCACACACCCTTTTCGCATACGCATTTAAGCATCACTCAGCAACATATACTTCACTTCAAGCATAGTTGCATCATTATCAACTCTAGCATTTGCATTACTTTCTACACATTTGGAAAATGGTTAGTCTTGCTATTTGCACTCACATGCATCTGTAGTCATGTGCATTCCCATTCATGCCTATTTGTACTCACGTATATTCTTGTTCACTTGCATTGGCACTCACAAGCATCCACATTCATAAGCACATGCATTAGCATGCATCTGCATTCATATTCATTTGCACACACGTGCATTCCCATTCATGTTCCTTTGCATTCAAGAGTATCAGCATTCACATATATCCCCACTTACATACAATCACACTCACAAGCACTCTCACTCATGTGCATTTGCATTCACAGCATTTGCACTCACATGTATCTGTATTTGCATTCATTTGCACACATGTGCTTTCCCATGCATGTCCATTAGCACTTCAAAATGTTCATACTCATGTGCAATCACACTCGCGTATATTCACACATATATTCCTATTCATCAGCATTTGCACTCATGTGTATTCCTGCTTATATCTAGTTATACTCAGAGGTACCAATGTCCACGTGTATTTGCAGTCATGGACATTTGCATACTCGCACACTTGCATTCACAAGCATTCACACTAGTCACCTTACGTGCATGGACATCCTTTCATGTGCATGGACACCTTGATAAAAAGCAAAAACATCACTATCAACTTACAATGTGGCATTTATGCCTTGACATAACATTTATGGCATACATCACATCTTTTCTCTTAAGGATGTCAACCAAAACTCTTCCAAAGTGTCTTTTAAGGACATTTCTACAAGGTTTATTTTTAACAAAAACCTCTCTCAAAGACTTTTCAACAAGGATATTCCAAAGCTTCTCTTAAGGATGTTTCATAAAAAATATTCCATTCTTTTTTTAAAGACATTTCATCCAAAACCTTTCTTAAGGATATTTCAAAAAACTTCCAAGCCTCTCTTGAGGATGTTTCATCAAAAACCTTCAAAGCCTCTTTTAAAAACATTTCATAAAAAACTTTCCAAGCCTCTATTAAAGATATTTCAAAAATCTCTCTCGAGGATACTTAACAAAGATTTCAAGAGCCTCTCTTAAGGATATTTCATCCAAAGACTTTTAAAGCCTCTTTTGAAGATATTTCAATAAGGGCTTTTGAAGCCTTTCACAAAAACATTTTATCACACTTTAGAGCCTCTTTTAATGACATCCCAAAAAGCCTCTCTCGAGGATATTTTATTAAACACTTTAAAACCTCTTTTAAGGATATTTCGCCTTTACACTTTAGAGTCTTTCTCAAAGATATCCCTAAAAGCCTCTCTTAAGGATGTTTTAATTAAGACAAGGTTCTAACCACTTTCAAGAATGCCCGCAGTGCCTCTCATGAAGATTTTATTTTTAATTTTTTTTTAAAAAAGGAGAAAAAAAAACTTGAATCGCTCAAAGCCTTCTGACATTGAAAGTAAGATCAGTAAATTTTAGAATAAAAGGACACTTGATGAAACTCTTGAATGAGTAGGTAATGCAAAATGCTGCAACCAATTACAAGATTAGGCTTCCAAATTTGCATCATTCAAATATGTATTTCCATGCATCATTCACGAAACAATTAATAATTTTTCAGGTATGGATTTTTACTCCAAAAGGTCTAATGGAGCAAAGAACCTAGGTATAGATTCCCACTTTCGAAAAACCTTAAGGGACACCCAGGTAAGAACTCTTAGCCCTGTGAGCTTATGAATCAGAAAGCCATTAAATAAAGTATCTTAATTCAACTATCCCCTTAATCCATAAAGTGTTAGACACCTACCTCCTCAATCCATAAGATGCCTATCCCTGCAGTCCACAAAGAGTTGAACACTTCTGAGTCTGTCTACAAAGAGTTGGCACTTTTTGAGTCTGTACATAGAGAGCTAAACACTTATTAAGTTAATGCACAAAAAGTTAGAGAGTCTATTCATAAAAAGTTGGGCCCATGTTGACTTTTTTCATAAAGAGCTAGAAGCCTATTGAATTAAAGTCCAATTAATTTAAGATTTCTTGTTGGTTGGAATTGCTGCCAATAAATTATACCCATCATGGCGAAACATTAATTGGACTTCATTTTTTTTTCAGGCATTCAAGAGGCATCATGTTGCCTAGATAAAATAGTGTCTATTTGACTTTGCATTGTTCCTGATACTCAACAATGGCCAAAGAGGAATAGCTATAGTCATTTAATTTTGTCCAATTCACTTTCGAACAAACTGTACCCAATTAAAGACTTTTAGATAAAATGTACTCATTTCTTTTCTCGAGTCAATTTTCAATATCTTAGGATTTAATTAAAAGGTAATAGAATAAAATAATAAAAATAAAAAGGATCGACTACCAGGTGCTATGCTGCTAGGCACTATATGCGACATGGTGTTAGGTAAAAGAATTTTTTTTTAGGAAGGTTTGAAATGCCTAGGGACCTTATTAAAAAATGCAAAAAAAAAAAGTCATCACTCGAGGCAAAATCATCATTCAATGTGTTATCACGGTCATTCAGACTAGCATGGATCAATCCCTAATCATTTGTGGCAAAGATAAGGTGTTTAGAGACCAAAGGTGCATAAAATTCACTTTTTCATGTGCAGGCATAGATACATGACCATTGTGTCAATACAATGCCTCCAAGTCAAAAAATTCAATTTAAAAGGTTGTATTAATATAAAAAGGCAACGTATTAATACATTGGCTTGTTGTATCGATATTAACCTTGGCATAGCTTAAAGGTAATTGTTGGCTAAAATGTATAGATACACAAGCTTTTGCATCGATATTAGGCTTAATGTATCGATATAGTCTTCAATGTATTTATACATCTAGGCAAAATTCATTCTAAATATTGATGCAAAATGCATAGAGATACATCAAGGCAAGATGTCTAAGTTTATGACATTTTCATCCCTTTGCACCATGACATTAAAACATGAATTGGATCACATTTTTGGCACCAAAATCATCCCAATTCATACTAGGACTTAGGATTGGACTTGTGATTGGATCAATTACATTTTTTAAGCCTAAATAGCCATGATAATGGATATTTTCATGATTTAATGCAATTTGTTAGAGAGTACTTTAGTATCTTCTCATGGTTTAGCTATATAAAGTGGCCTCAATCCACTATTTTTGTTGAGCAAACCAATAAATTTGAATAGCAGCTGAGCATGGTACCTTGGCCATATATGAGGTACATGTCAAAACCGAAAATGCCTTTATTTATTTTTTTTCTCACTATTTACATGGTCATTTAAGGCCAACATTCTCAACTAATAAAGACATTCAGCACAAATTTTGTCTATAGCCTTCAAAAATCCTTAAAACTTTCTAATTTCATAACTCTCTATAGCAGTTGTAAAAAACCTCTCCAAAACACTCCCTTAAGCCATTTTTGATTATTTTTCTTCTTGCTAACTCCTAGCAAATAAGAAAAAGGTTCAAAAGCAATATATTTGCTTGGCAAATACTTATCTTTCTAGGGAAAAACTACTAGAATTCTTGTTGGTATATTTTGGTTAACTTGTTTCTTTATTTTTCTTGTTATTTTCATGTTTTTGATCATGTTAATGACCTCTTTTATGCAATTGTGACCATTTATAGGTTCCATGCTTTATCTTTGATGTCTTGTTCATGAGTTGATGATTTTGTCATACATTTATGCATAAAAATCATGTTTTATGTCATGAAATTTCTAGACGTTATTCATGTCATGAAAATACACTACTTTTATGCCTTTATCAGGTTCCATGCTTCCATGAATATATCGTGCCATTTTCATGCATTTTTTTATCCAAAAATCATGTTTTTGATGCTGGAAAAGTTTTCCATCATTTGTTTCATGCAATGAAAACATTTGCATCATGTTCATGTCATCTTTTATGTTGTCATAAGCATCCTTTACGTGTTTGTGCATCCTTCATGCATTTCTTGCATTTTAAGTATGCTTTTGTGAAAAAAAAAATGTTGTCTTGATGATGCTATAACATACATTTGCCATGGATATCATTTTTTAAATGATCTACATGATTAAAGATCACTTCTTGATGCTTTTTTTTATGTTTGTCTACTTGGAAAATTTATTTTTATAAAAAACCCCCCGAATTAAATCTATGTTGCCTTCAATAAATGCAGATTAACATAGATTTAATGTTTTACAAATTGGTCCCCTAATATTTAGGATAAAACAAACTTACCATGTCTAGATCCATGGTTAAATGAGTTTAAACATTCTGATTTTAAAAAATATCCTTTTCACATGCCCTAAAGTGTTTATGCCTTGATTTTGAAGTCTAATACCCATTTGCTAATAACTTAGTTAATTGAAATTGTTCTATTATCACAAACTACTTTAGGATAGTGTGAATGAGCGAGCTTTTTAAGCCATTGTCACTAACCTCTTTTGTTGTGGACATTTGGATATCCATAATTTGAGCTTACTTCTAAGAAACCCAAAAAACCAAAAAAACTCCCTTGTTTTGCCTTGGCAGCACTATAGCAATGACTTGAAAAATCATTTTCAAACCTTAAAAGATTTTTTAAAATTTTCTATTATTTTTCTTTAAAAGGTATCGAATTACATTTACAACGGTATCCACTTTGCCCCTAAACTGGTCAAATGTGGGAGTTATGATTTTTTAAACTAATGTTGTTTGGAATCCCTAGAATCAGCAACTCATATTCTATTTGGGCCATTTTGGCCCATCAAATATTTTTCTTGGACTTTTTGAATATTTGCCCTAAAAATTAAGTGAAATTCCTTTTATGGAAATGTAGCATTTACAATTTAACAATTCCAAATAAGTCTAAATCAATTTTTCAAATTCCTTACATTATTTCCCCTACACTTGCTGCTAGTGCTAAATTGAACTAAAATTCAAAACTTAATTCTTCCTTCAAAATGATTTTCTAAGATTTTTAGAATATTTTTACATTAATCCTTATCAAGTTACCTTTCCAATGGTATCTTGCTTGCCCTTTGAAACATTTAGATCAACCTAGAATAAATTTGAGAATATGGACAGCATGAGACTCTCCCTGTTTTTGGATTTAAGATAAATCAATTGAATTTTCCCAAATCACCTTTTCAAGGTATTCGAATGCCTCGAATTACATCTAATTAATTCCTCATGGAGTCCTATGTCTCAATATGGATCTTGCTAAGCTCAGATCAAGGCATAAACGCTTTCCAAAATTAATTTTGTCTCTTATTTAAATCATCGATTTTAATGTGCTACTTATATTTTCATTAAAAGATATCTCAAAAACATTTTTTTCCAAAATAACCAAAATTTCTACTTTCAAAGATACTACAACCTCATATTTCGTGGGGATACTCCAATCCCACTTTTCAAATTGCAATCAAAATCTAAATTTTCTCTTTGCCAGAATCCCCAGACCTTTTAATCAAAATCTCTTTTTTTGTACCTCAAGTGACCATTAAGTCCAAAAGCGTCTCAAAATTGTCATTTTGGTTATTCTTTAATAATCAAAGACAATTACAAAATACATTCCAACCATCCTCCCTTTTTTATGTTTTTTGTGTGTTTATTTTATGCAATATTTATTATATTCTTTTTTAGTTTACTAACATGCTTATTTTTATGGTGTCTATTTTGCATTCATATTTCCGAATGACTTCAAAAAATTATGAGGCAATTTTTCATGTTAGTATCTCTCTAGTGAATTATAAGAAATATCAACTTCAAAAATTAAATCTGAAAATTATTTTTGACCAAAAGTCTATATATTTCCCATTTCTTCAAGATGCATACGAGATTCAATTATTCTTTAAAGCCCTAGTTTACTTATTTATACAAAATTCATGTATTTAAAGGGGATTATATCAAAATAAAGACAAGCTAAAATTGTAACCAAGTTAAGACATAACTAGAAGGTATTAATTTCGGGCGTCATTGGGATGTTAGTACTTTCCCAGCATAACCAACTCTCAAACTTTACTAATGGATATCTAGACCATGTAGATCATGAAATTGATGTTTTGAGTTTTATAACTCAAAATATTGGTTTTGATAGGCATCCAATAATGCCTAGCTCAAATGATTGATGGCAACTGTAAGTCTTCGACCACTTCATGGCCATCCAAAACTAGTTGAATGAGTGATTTATTCGATGGTCTTTTCCTTTACTTTCATCTTGTCATGCATAATCCAAATCTCGATTAAGGAATATCCCAAAGCCACACTTTTAAGTTGCACGCATCATCCGAGCAATTTGGGTGGGGGCATGTTGCAGCAAAAAACTTACTTTATCTAGCATATTGTTATTTCAATTTTTAATATTTTATATGCCACATTCAATTTGCTAATAGAGAATCTCATACAAAAGACAATGCATAGATTTTAAATAAACAATATGCCAAAATATAATTTGTTAAAAAATCTGCTAACACTTGCGTTAGTAACTCAATTCAAAGGTATAAACAAATGTGTGAAGAATGATTAATTAGATTAAGCTGGCTATTTGAATGGTTTAGTTAACAATTCTAACCCACAGAGGGATCATAAGCATAATTAATCTAAATAAAGATTCATTTTTGAATGCTTAGCAATTTAAATTTCAACCTTGTTAATAATTAAAACATACTTTAAAACAAAGATCATAAGTCACATTCTTTAAAGTATCCAAACTTTAGTTCTATACGTATGTCAAGAAAATAAAAAGCGGATCATAATTAAATATGGTCTATGCAATAAGAAACAAGCTACTTTCCAAAATGAGAAAAAGATCATGAAGAACAGTAGAAGGAAATATTTAACTCGCTTCATTTTCTATATTTCATACTCATGATTAAGCAAACAATTTCATACTCAAACCTTTTGTATACTTTAAGCCAACCTATACATAACCTGCAAAAATGAAGAGTTGAGTTTAAATCAAAAAGTGATTTTCAAAATCTAAAAAACGAAAGCTCTATTTACTTCAATAAAACAAAACACATGGCAAAAGAACGCTAAAAATTGTGTGCATAGATTTACGGTGTTCCATTCCCAGAAGCTCTTTAGTTTTTTTTAATCTAATTAAATAGCAATTCATGAATTTATCTTCCCATGATAGATATGAATTATTTTTTGTTATTATATTAATAGTTAAGAATTCCAAAAAATTCCACGTAAAACCTCAATTAAACTTTAAATGATTAACATTAATGCAGTAGACATCATTATGCAGTAAACATAACGCTAAAGTATAGCTCACATCATGCCTACATGGCAATGACAGTCCTGCTAACACAAAGCATCCAATTATAGACGAACATTAAACAAATGACACAAATTACGTCTAACCTACTGGCAACATGGCCGTATAACCTTACCCCTATTCTTGCCTTCCTCTTTTAAAAATGATTGGAATGACCCATGATCTAAAGAAGTAAAAAAAAAAAAAAAAAATTCATACTACCATAACTAAAGAACAAAAATTGCAAGAAATAAAAGATTAAACACCTTTATCAAACTAACGCATCACTGTAGAAAGTAGTTACAGACAAAAACACGTCATTACAAATGCGGTATTCCTAAGTTCGAAATCAGAATATTTTCCTCATTTAAGATCCTAATATGGTCATCCATTAGTCTCAACAGTGTTTAAAATTGATATATTAAAATAATTATAATATAAAAAATATTACAAACATAAACAAAATACACAAATTACTAATTATATTTCTACACCCAGAATCAAAATATATACGTAACTAAAATATATTGACAAACAAACTTTTGACTGTGCATCTCAATATAATTTCATAATTAAATTTCATTTGATATGAATACAAATGGAGGCAAACAAATAATGAATATAACATTATTTTTCCAATATAACGAAGAAAAAGAATTCAAACTCGTCCATAGAAATATGCAATAGACTGAAATGATGCTGTTTCCATTTGAATTTGGATATAGGTTTTGCTCCTTTGAAAAGATAAATTTCTCGATTCGATGCATTTTAAACAATGAAAACTATTATATAATAATTAATTGATGCATTAGAAAATGGTAACTGAGGAGGAATATATATTATCAAATATGTAGTTGTGTGAAGCACATAGAATGAAGAAATTAAAGGAAAAAAGGAAAAACAAGCAAAGTGGTCAAATAGAAAATGACATTAAAAAAGAGCATAAAATTTGAGGTCCACAAAAGACCAAAATCCCAAAAAAAAAAAAAAAAAAAGGCAAATGAATTAGTTAAGCATGTTCGCACTTCCATGGTGTGAGGAGCCATGGGACCTTATTTTCCAAACTCCATCACATGATTTGTCATATTATTTGTAACAATTCTGCTTAGCTATTTTGCTACGATCATTTTCTTAAAATGTGGAATGGGTTTTCCTTTTTCTGTAATTGAATACATATTGAGCTACTAGCTTACTAACGATCATATATATATATATATACATATATATATGCTTCTATTTAATTCCAAAGCAACTTGACAAAATATAATACTAAACAAATCGATCTTAATTGATTTCTTTCCGATTTCATATATATATATATATATATATATATATATATCTTAATTGATTTCCCTCCGATTTCTAATTTTATTAAGTCAAACATGTAAAATTTCTCTTTCAAAGTTTGGAGGCCAAAACAAATAAAAAACTCTGCGTAGAAAGTCACAAATCAGTTGATAGTTTGTAGAATGTATGAAGTTGAATTTCCAAAAAAAAATTTTCTTTTCCCATTTCCAACTGCCTAATGCCTCTCACAATAGGAAAAGTCTAACCCAATTATCTAAATCTTCTACCTAGTCATTTTTGAGTCCAAGTTTCTACTTTCCTAAAAAGATGAAAAATCCAACACCGCAGCTAAATAAAGTACCCTATTTCAAACAATGCTAAGAAAGTGAATGTCCGTTATTAGAGGCAATCTACCCTACTACCTCAGATCATCTAAACACACTGACTGTATAACCCTCCCTAATGGTGCAGTATCCAATCCGAAAGCCAAAACGAAGCCACAATTTGTAGGTTTAAAGCCAAACTCATCTCAAATTTACTCTCTACATAAGTTCAGCAATCTCTGAAAAAAATATAGGAAAAATCAAACAAAATTTTAAAAACTAGAGCTAATTAAACCCTTATAATCAATTAAGCGAGCAAAACATGCATCAAATAGGAATCGATAACCAATTTAAACCTAAATCAAACATGCAAATGACCAAAAATAACTCTACTGAAATTACAGATTAGTAATTAGTTTCCACTTGGTGAATAAAATAAATAAAGAAATATAATATAATTGTTCTATTAATGATATGGAGAGAACAACACTTCTTTTCTTACATTTATAATTCATTTGGCTTACTAACAAGCTTCTAGGAATGCAAATGACTTTTATATTTTAGCAAACAGGTTGCTACTACAACCAACAAAAATATTCAACCATTAAAATCATGGAATACCAGGAGTTTTATGATTACCTGGCTGCTGACTGCATTATAAATCATTTCCTCAAATCTTACAGCAATTTTAAAGCCCACTTAATCTTTGATCCCCAACAATGAAAAGAGCATCTTTAATGTATTTAATTTATAATATGAAAAGGCATTAGATTGATAAATTTTAACAAACAGATTTTTAAAACCTTCACAATCAAATCATTAAGATACATTTTACATAAAAATATTTATAAGCAAATAATGTTTCATTATTGACCTACCTCCTCCCTTTCGTCTACAGATTGAAATACTTAAACCACTCTGTATGATGTCTCAATTACTTTAAAGAATTATATTAAACCAATTCGAATGGTACACTTTTATAGTTAGCCGATTCAGACATCAAATTACATAGAGATTCAAAGACAAAATAGACAATACTAGAAGAATCACAAATTTTGTGTAAAGATTTAGACAACAAACTGATCTACAATTAACTATTAATTTTGTGCCTAACAAAACTAACCGGTAGTCTTAATGTATAACTTCTCATTCCCATGTTTCGCCTTTGTAATTCAAAGCGGTAATTACGATGGTGATCTGATGCTAACATAAACTGCTTCATATATATTTTCTTTGTTAAAAACAACAATCAGAATAATAAAAGAAAACCTTAGCCAAATAATCAAAAGATGTCTAAAAGGGAAAAAACCAGTAGGTTTCTTCTTTGAACTTCAGTTGGCTAACACAGCTATACATGTTAGTTGAGATTGCTGAAATGAACCGTGTCCCAAGATTTTAGCTTCTACACCCATCTTTTTACTTTGTTAAACCGTGTAAAATCATGTTCTGCTCTATTTTCCTCTCTTGTCGATCCCATTGTAAATCCCAAATATCCTGATAGGCGAATTAAGGAATGAATTATAGTGAAGTAGTTGTTCCTAGCTGGATAAAGTGAATTACATAATTCTACTACCTAATGAAATTAATGGAAGAAATAGAGAGAAATCCGGATAGAAATTTAAGGAAACATGGAAGGAAAAAAAAATATGAACAGTAATGAAATATCTCTCAAAGAGCATAACCGCATTAGAGTTCATCAAGGACTTGGCTTTAAGTTATGATGTGTTTCTCAACAAAGCCAAAAGTAAGAATATCCAAACCAAATGAAATGAGGAAAAAAAAAAAAAAAAGGAGAACACATTAAATTTAAACTCATTCTTAGAATCTTCTTTTAAGTTCGTTCCAAATACACATCTTAGGTGTCCAGCTCAACATTCTTAGTAAGTAATTGGATCGAGGGTTCAAGGATGGAGCACAAAAAATGAAGACAAAGATACAAATAAACAAAGGAACATGAAAGCATTGGGAGGAAAAATACAAATAAAAATTTTGAGAAAGTGAAAAGGAAAAGAGACCAAATCAATGAAATTGGTCCAACTAACCAAAACTTTTCTGCATTATTTGCTCTTCTAGGATCTCTCTGCTCGATCATTTCCTTCTTGCTTTAATGAACCAAAAAAAAAAAAAAAAGAAACCCATGCCTTGTGATACCAAAACCGTCATTTCCCTTCTCACGCCTTTACTTCCCTTTTTTTTTCCCTTTTTATTTCTTCTTCTTTTCATAATTTTTTCACCCCTCTCTCCCCCCTTTTACCAATACAATAAAAAAACTAAAAGAAAGAAAAATGTAAGAATTTTTTAGCATACCCACTTACCCTAAACAATTAAGATAAAAAGAAAAAAGAAGGTGTTTGAAGTTGTTCTAGTTCATAATTCAAAAATACAATTACAGTAATTATAGAAACTTAGATAACAAAATGGAAAAGGACAAAAAAAGAAATCACCTTTGTGGACCAATTGTAATAAATTCATACCTTATTGACAAGCAAATTGCTCAAAACTATTCCCTCTTTGACCCAGCAATCTACGATGAGTTGAATGGTGAAACATTGTATAAACCATTCAAACTGTATTGGCAAAGAGCAAGCTAACAAAAAGTATCAACACTTATAGTACCCAAAATCCTAAAACCTTGAAAAATTCATAATTGATTGAAATTTCGTACATCAAATTAGGATTTAAAATATTTAGACCTTTCAAAAGAACTCAATTCAACAATTTGTTAAAAGAAAAGATAACCAAAAAAAAAAAAAACAACCCTTTAACAGTCGCAAATTTCAAACATGTTATAAAACAACCAATATGTAAAGAACGTAAATGTGTGATATTAAAAATTATAATGTACATAACCTCAATCCCATAATCCTGTCGGAGTTTGATTAATGGACTCCCATGCATTAAGTTGGTGTTGGACAGCTTCTTGTATACCAAACTGTAGCAACACCTTAACTTAGTTATTGCTTTGATATTCTCAAAGCTAACCTAATTGGATGAAATAAAGACTTGTGAGCTTTGTATAAAAAGCAGTAAAATTAACAAAGTGAAAAAAACCTTAAGGAAATAAAATAAGATAAAATATTTAAAATATTTGAAAGTTACGTTTGAAACCTATATCAATACCTACAACAAATCAAAACAAATATTAAACAAGAGGTATTCAATACAAAATTATCAGCAAAAGTAAAGCAAGACACCTACAGTTTTTGGAATTGGCCTTAGAGAAATTCTTAAAGTGACTGTCTTCAATCGAAAAGTTAGACAATGAAATTATCCTATGTATACGCAACATTTTTCAAAGAAGCGTTACTATAATTACTAAGTTAAAAATTCGAATAAAATTATAGCAGAATTTTATCTCATGTAAATTTAATAATATTGATATAAAACTTTACTATCGGTTCCAAATTAAAAAGTAGCACCAGCATAAAGTATCTAAATAGTTAAAATAGTAGACATAAATATATCTCCATAATAAATTATAAACAAAAAAAAAATAGGAACACTTATGATCTATCAGAGAAAAAGTAGGAACACAATATTTTTTAATTTTGTTAATGCATGACAATTACGTAAAAAAATAAAGGAAAGAAGTTTAAAATACCTAAAATCCTGAATCTCAACTCTATATTTTTCCTGCTGCAAAAAAAAAAAATTCGTAATAAAAAAGTTGAAAAAACAAAATATCCAAATGTATATAATATCCATATGTAAGCACCTAATTTTTTATAGGGCTTTTTATTAGTAGTCCTAAAATATCCGAGACCGAAAGCTAGGTACTCTCCCTGATGGCTGATGGGTTGGATGTTTATAAGGCCTATTTTGTCATGCATAAATGGTTGCAGGTGCATGTGATAGAAAAATTACCATTTCAAAGGTTGTTGAGAACAAATATCTAATAAAAAAAGATGAGTATTAAGGTAAAAAATTAGTTTTCAACTTTATTCTTTCAAAATTTTGAAATTCATTTTTACGTATGATGTTATGGTCAAATTTCACATTTTTAAGAAATTTTTGAGATTTTTTCATGAAATATTGGGATTGACTACCGTATTTTTTTGATACAAGTGTAGTATTTGTGCCACTATTCAAACCCAAAAAATAAAAAATATTTTAGAAAAAATCCGTATTAGCATTTTATACCATGAGATATCAAGTTATTAAATTTATTCAGCAACTTTAAATTTTTCACCGTATTGCAAGTGTCATGCCCACAAATTTTCACAGTAAAAGTTGTTCTTAATTTCAGGTTTTCATCTTTACTGTTTTATAGATTAATATTTTGAGTAAAGGGTTTAATTTAATTCATTTTTATAAACGTGAATGTATTTTTGGAATGTTATTGTCTACAAAATATGAACTTTCTTATCTCTGTAAAATTTTTAAGGTTTAAAATTCTAAATATTTTTACATATTTTAATAAAATAGCTTGGATTTAGCTTTTTGAAATTTTGATTCATTTTTGTTATATATCATTTTTTGTAAGGATTTTTCTCGTAAAATTTTACGAGTTTAAAATTTTTAATTATCTTTTTCTTGCGTATAAAATTTTTTCAAATTTCTTTTTAAAATTTTTATGAGGAAACTTTATTAATTTATGTGAAATTTTATATAGAAACCCATTAATTTTTCTAATAGGCCCAATGAGCCCATTAACTTTCCAACAAGTCCAATAAGCTCATTTTTGTTTTCTAACAAACCTAACAAGCCTATTTTGAAATGTTATTTCTTGAATATAAAATTTTTAATTTGTTACAATTTAATTCTTATAACTTGTTTTTATCCATTTGAGATTTTTTTTGTAACCTTCATAACTTGTTTTCTTGAATGCATAATCATGATGCATGCATGATGAGCTTGACAAAATGAAAAATTGATTTAATTCATGTTTATCTAAATTAAAATATCAACAAATGCCGTGAAATTTGGCCAAGGTGGGGAAACCCCCTTGGCCAAATCCTCCCCTCATAAACAGGGAGAGGATAGTTCATTTCAAGGCTAATGGGTTTCATGCAAAAATTGGCCATTTTCTTTAGCAATTTCAAGCTTTGTTTCCAAATTTCTAAACTTTAAAGGTAGTTTTACTTGGAAAATTTTTTATTTTTGTTCATTTCATTCATATTTTTTCCTTTTAGTGAGCTCAGTGATTACTTGAGCTCATGAATTTTGATCCATGTTTAAAAGCCAAGTATGAAGGCCATGAATAATTTTCTTGATTATAGCTGTTAAATTTTATTTTTCATCAAGAAAATACATGTTTGGTTATGGAAGTTTTGTTGTCTCATTATTAATTTTGGTGCTATTTTCCTTGCTATTTTCATGTGAATTGTTAATAAAGTATGCTTATATGTTTATTTTGTTCATAATTGCATGTATGTTGATGATGATTTGAGCTTGGTAAAAATTAAGATATGTGTTTACGTTGAAAAAAAGAAAATTTTATTTGTAATTTTAAGCTTGGCCGAATATGATTGTAGCCTTGAATGAAATTTTATTTCATGTTTTCATGATATTTGTGATTATTTGTAATGTTTGAAAGTTTTAGGGCAAAAAAATAATTTTTTCAAAATTTTCTAAGGCCTTGGATAGGTATATCCAAGCTTGACTGAATTTTATATGTGTGATTTGGTGACGGTTTTTAACGTTTGATGTTATTTTGTAATTATAAAAAATATGGGAGCCAAGTTGCGAAAATGAAAAAAAATTATTTCAAGGCTATCCAAGCTTGGTCGAATGCTTAGTGGACCCTTGGAATTGTTTTCCATGCATTTTAATCATGTCTAAATACATTTCATACATTTTTAACCTTTTAGGGATCTTTTTGTAATTTCATAAAATTTAAGGGCTAATTTGCAAAATTTAAAAAATATTGTACTAACGCCAAAAGTACTTGGCCGAATATTCCTTATGATTTTTAGTATCATTTTCATGTTGATTTTGATGAGTTTGGTGTTTATTTGTGATATAGTGACCATTTTGCTAAGTTAAGAATGTTTAATGACCTTCTAGGTAAACCCTTGCATTTTAGGGTCAATGATGTGCAATATCATGGTTGGCCCAAGTTAGAAGGTCTAAAGGAGGAAGA
>JBBYHO010000016.1:6333863-6357263 GCA_038382025.1 Adansonia gregorii | reverse complement strand
TTAATTATTTCGGGAATTAGCCATTGCTACATCAAGCAACCTTGGCAGCATCCATCTCAACCCTATTGTGGCAAATGATATGCCTCAAATATTCTGCTCTCGAAGCACCAAATAAAACATTTTTAGAGTTTAATAGATAAGTGGTCAATTAATAATGTGTGAAAGACCTATTAAAAATGCCGTAAATGCTCCACCCATGTAAAGGAGTATATTAAGATGCCATAGGAAACACTAGTACAAACTTTCTTAAGAAGGGTTGGAATATGTTGTTCATCAGATTTTGGAAAGTACATGGAGCATTGGTCAAACCCAAAGGCAATACTAGGAACTAGTAATGTTCTTGATGTGTTTTCAAGGCAATTTTATGTACATCCTCTTTTGCCATTCAGATTTAATGATGTCCTGATCTCAGGTCGAATTTAAAGAATCAACATGCAACAGTAAGTCATCCAACAATTCTTCCACCAAGGGAATTGGAAAGTTGCCTTTAATAGGGATTTCATTGAGCTATCATGTTGGCATCCTCTAAAAACCCATCTTTTTTTTTTTTTACCAATTCCACATGGGAAACAAAAAAAAAAAAACGTCTATAAGTTGCCTTTATTTCAACTGCACGTCTCACTATTTCATCCTTTTGAAAGGATATATATGGTCAAATCTTAATGTCTTGAGACTTATTAACTAGAGGAATTCAACAATGTTGACTACATTGAGGTAATATCCTAAATGAACTAACTTCAAAAAGCATAAAAAGCATAAAGAACTAAGAGAGTCTACAGCTGTCAATTTTGTTGGTAATAAAGTAGTGATGTTTTTGTCTCAATGAAAGTATTGCTAATCATAACTTACACTTGTCAATAGCAAGAGCAGTTATATTTATTATCTCAATTAAAGATTTAACAGAGGTTAATTGGTTAAATAAATTTTTTATTAATTTTTAAAAAATATAAAGATAGATAAAATAAAATAAGCAGTTAAGAATATAGAATTAAACACACAATGTATAGAAGTTTAGTCTTTAAATTTGGCACTCATGTCTTCTCTTCTTAGCATTTTTTGGCTAAGGTGATTTTCAAAATCCACTAATGAAAGTTACTTTTGAGGCTTAGATATAATCTTACAAATTACTATCTTTCAAGACTTAGATAGAAACCTCCAAGTACATTTAAGAATTCCACCCAAATTGTTAAGTACAGCTCACTCAATACCTTAAAACCCTTTTTCGGAAATAAAGGTTAAGTTGCCAACTGAATGAGTGATCTAATATGAGAATGTTTGATGATTCTAAGAACAAGCTTTTAAGAGACAATTACAATAAAGAGATAAATATAATATGTAATAAGCTTGGAACTTCAACACTTGTAAAACTAGAGAAAATATGAAAACTTGCTGCTTTGGGTTGCTTCTCTTAAGTTTCTTGCTATTGAAAGTGTTAAGAAGACCTTTTTATAGCTGGAGTATTAATTCTAGTCATTGGGCATTAAATGACTTGAAATAGAGCCATTATTTCTCCCAAAAATCAAGATTAAATGTTTCCCAACATGAAAGGATGGATACTTTCTATTGAGGGATCGATCCTCTACCTGTTTTGCCCTTGAAAATTTGACCGTTGAAGCTCAAAGATCAATCATTAATGTAAAGTGATCAATCCTCTTTTTCCTTGCAGAGTAAGATTGGGTTTTATTTCATAAGAATTGATCATGGGATCGATCCTTGAAGAAAATTAAAGGAAGGATCAATCTTTATGTAAAAGGATCAATCCTTTGACAAAGTTTTGTTTAAAAAGATTTTTTTTTTTTTTTTACTTTGAAAATGGATGAGAACTTTTTTGAAAAATATTTTTGCTTATGACCATTTGGAAACAAGTGTTTTTAAGAAAATCAAGCAATTTTTAAATGTATTAGAATTTTGAGGTATTTCAAGAAATGAAATAAGTTAGAGTGATCTTGATAAGAATTAGATTTAAGTTTTTCTCATTTCAAAATTTATACTTGTTCGAAGCTAACAATCTCCCACTTTTTAATATGATAAACCTTAAGAATAAATTCGCTGGTAAAACTCCCTTAAATCATTTAATAATTTTAAATAAAACTCTCTTTAATAAAATTAATTTACTGTATTTTGCAAAACAAAGAAAATTTCAATTCAGAAGGTCTTATAGAAATTTAACCACAATATTTTAATCAACACTTTGTCATAATTATAAGCATATTTACCCAACACATCTAACATGATTCATATTTATAGTATAAAAATATTTAGGCAGAAGAGCAAATTTATCCATATAATAATTCATCTTCTTTTTGTTTTATCAAAAGAAAGAAAAATTCAAAGCTACGAACAATTTAATCAAGAGAAAGCAAACAATAAGTAGCAGAAGCAATTAGTGCGTCCATACATATGATCATTTCAAGCAATATATGTTCAATGAACATAAAAAACTTGCATACGTTTATAGATAAGAAATACATCATTAAAGTTTTGAGGTGTATGGAGTTAGGGTTTGAAATGGTCAGGGTTTTGGAATTGGATAGAATTTTAATGGTGTTTAAAAGAAGTGGATTATAGAAAAGAAGATTTGGATGAATGAAAATAAAGTGGGATGAAAATTTAATGAAAATTATGTAAGAAAGGTGATTTTGAAAATTTTAAACGAAAATATGTAAAAAAGTGAGAGAGGCATTGAAAGAGAAAGAAAAGGAAAAATGAAAAATGAAAAAAAAAAAGGCAAGTCGAATGATCTAGACATCGAGCCCCACGAGGATTGATCCTATGCTCAAGAGGATCGATACTTCAATCGAGGCTTTTTGTTAAACACATAAGAAGCAAAGGGTTTTGAGGGTGGTTGTAAGTGTTTAGGGTATGGATTTCTAACCAAATACATCATATGGCATTAAAAGATAAAAGCTTAATGTCAAAGTTTAAATACATAGGTCATGTATGAAATCCAAAAATTAATAGATGCATGAATCAACCTAGCCCTAGGTGGAGGGATCATCAAGAATAAAGGATGGATGAGGTGGAAAATAAGGTAATGTAATGGAGCCTTAAGGAGCGGACACATTTCCCATTGGTTAACAACACCTTAAATAGCCTAAACATTATGGTGCAACTCTATCATCCATGTATCAACATGTTGGCGAACGAGACAAATTAATCATGCACCAAGCCACAAAAACCTTGGTGTTTATAACTAATGAATATTGAGGATCCAGAGGAGGATGAAGAGGCATCACTAATGGGCAAAGAAGGAAGAGGTGGTGCACAAGCTACGTCCAAGTCAACTAGATCATTATTACATGCACATTTATTTGCTCCGTTTAAGTCTTAACCTAATTACTATTATTGATTTTAGTGTAACCAATCTTGTGAATTAAGGGTTTTCTAATTAAGGCATGTATCGAATATGGAATACCCGAATCATAAGAGACATTAATTCCAGTTTGCTTAATGTAATAACTCAAACCCATCCCAAATATGATGGATTTTTCCTAGCATTAGACAAGTTTTACAAGATCAAGGAAAATAAAAAAACCAAGATTAGGCCAACTATGATTGCAAAGCATATGGAGCCATCAATAATCAAGATTGTAGATGGAATTTTGTTTTTTGCAAAACAAATAGAGATTATGGGATATTATGATATAAAAGAATCAACCATCCAACAAAATGAAGGATGTGTGGTTTTTCAAAGTACGCATATCCTTAGGAAAAATCCATCTTTATCAATTGCTTCCTCCTTTAGAAGTTTGAAGACATTTGCAATAATCTTAAGTGACAACAATCTCCTACCCTATAAGATAAATGTGGACTACTTGTACAACGAAGTCATCATCGTCATCCTCATGTTCTTATATGGCATTGCAAAAAAATACATGTATAAAATTTTCATGGATGGGGTAATTGAGTGAGAGGAATGTTATCCACCTGAACCCTTTAAGTAATGGTAGGTATGAGATGTTAAAATCTCATAGGTAGATTAGATCAATGGCTTGACATTGTAGATGATCTTGCAAGCAAAAGTGAAGTTAAACTCTCTAAAGCCAAGATGGTCAAGAAACAAAAATCAAGAAAAAGGTTAACGAGTAAGTGAGTTGGTGAAGATGAGGAAAATGCTCCAATGATATGTTGGCGCTTAGGAGCCATGCGCTTCATTTTAGGAGCCATCATAAGTGTTTACAAGTGATGGGATTGGTTTAGGAATTTTATCAAACACAGAGTGGAAGGTTAGGATCAAAAGGAGGGATGGATAGAAAAAAGTGGTCGAATGACGATATGGATGTTTGTGAGGTGTTTGAAAAGATCAAGATGAAAAACAAATATATTTGGATAAGCTTGGAATGGTTTTTACAATAGTAACCTAAGGGCAAAAGACAAGTGAGGGAGTGGGCTACGGGATAAGTTGGCAAGGTAAGCTAGGTGGAAATGCCTTGGTTGGGGCTTTTTGTCAAACAAATAAGAGCCAAAGGGTTTTGAGGGTGGTTGTAAGTGTTTAGGGTATGGATTTCTAACCAAATCTCAATAACAAAAGAGAAGATATGATAGGAATAGGATAAACAAATAAAAAACATAAGTTTAAATCAAATTCAAAAGTTTTGAGGTGTATGGAGTTAGGGTTTTGCAATTGGATAGAATTTTAGTGGTGTTTAAAGGAATTGGATTATAGAAAAGAAGATTTGGATGAATGAAAATAAAGTGGGATGAAATTCAATGAAAATTATGTAAGAAAGGTGATTTTGAAAATTTTAAATGAAAATATGTAGAAAAGTGAGAGAGGCATTGAAAGAGAAAGAAAAGGAAAAATGAAAAATGAAAAAAAAAGGGCAAGTCGAATGATCTAGACATCGAGCCCCACGAGGATTGATCCTATGCTCAAGAGGATCGATATTTTAGTTGAGGCTTTGTGTCAAACACATAAGAAGCAAAGGGTTTTGAAGGTGGTTGTAAGTGTTTAGGGTATGGATTTCTAACCAAATCTCAATAACAAAAGAGAAGATATGATAGGAATAGGATAAACAAATAAAAAACATAAGTTTAAATCAAATTCAAAAGTTTTAAGGTGTATGAGTTAGGGTTTGAAATGGTCAAGGTTTTGGAATTGGATAGAATTTTAGTGGTGTTTGAAGGAATTTGATTATAGAAAAGAAGATTTGGATGAATGAAAATAAAGTGGGATGAAAATTCAATGAAAATTATGTAAGAAAGGTAATTTTGAAAATTTTAAATGAAAATATGTAAAAAAGTGAGAGAGGCATCGAAAGAGAAAGAAAAGGAAAAATGCAAAATGAGAAAAAAAAAAGGCAAGTCAAATGATCTAGACATCGAGCCCCAAGAGGATTGATCTTATGCTCAAGAGGATCGATACTTTATTCATGAAGGATTGATTCATTAAAGAAGAATCGATCTTTCCTGGAAAATTTTTGGTTTTTTTCTTTTTTTTACTAATCTAGGCATGTTATGTTAAAAGGTATCTATCCCTTTTACAACTACAACTAAATACACTTCTAAAAACTTGCTAATTTTTATGCCAAACCTTGTAATTTGAAATCATATTTTGACCTTGAAAATAAAAATTCACTACAATTAAGGCTTGCAAAGTAAAAAAGTCTTGAATTAAAAATTGTATATGCACTTTTTGAATAATGAAGGCATGTGCAAGGTTAGACACATCATGCAACATTCTAATTGAGAATTCATTTCTAATCATTCAAAAGGAACAAATTCATTAACCAAAATCATTTAGCAAGGTAATAACACAAAGCCATCAAATTCAATAAGATCGTTAAATGTATTCATCTACTATGAAATCATGAATCATATACATGTTCACCAAATAGTAAAATAAATCCATGAAACAAAGTTAACATATCAAACAGTGCTTTCAATGTTAAAAAGAAAAATTGAGACAAGTTTATAATCTAAATCAATACCAATCAAACTTACTTATGATATTAAAGAACAAATTATCAAACATGATCAAAGAGGATTCATTAAGCCAAATTTACCTCTATTAGAGCAAAATTATCTTTATCAAAAGGCTTCATAAAAATATTTGCTAATTGATGCAAAGTATCAACGAACTCAAGCACAATGCCACCTTTTTGAACATGATATCTAATAAAGTGATGTCTTATCTTTTTATGCTTATTTCTAGAATGTTGAATAAGATTTTTGGTAAGATTAATGGCACTAGTATTGTCACATTTAATAGGAATACGATTTATGGTAATTCCAAAATTCTTCATTTATTGTTTTATCCAAGCATAGTTTTTCTATAGAAATGTATTATGCTTTAGTTTTGGATAATGCTACGGCATTTAGTCTCTTAGAGAACCATGATATGAGCATATTTTTAAGAAATGACAAGTATCAGATGTTCTTCTCCTATCAATTTTACAACCGCCAAAATCCACATTGGAAGAAGCATGTAAAGCAAAATATAATCCTTTTGGGTACCATAAACCTAAATTAAAAGTGTCTTTAAGATAAAAAATAATCATTTTGTCGTAACTAAATGTAACTCTTTTGGTAAAAATTGATACCTAGCACATAGGCATATATTAACTATTATTTGGGTTTACTTGTAGTGCGATAAAGCAATAACCCAATCATAGACTTGTAAAGTTTATTGTCAACACATTTACCTCTATCTTTTTTTTTCAAGCTCTGTTTAAGTACTCATAGGTTTGGTGCAAGGTTTTGTGTCATTCATGTTGAACCTTTTGAGTAACTCCTCTGTATATTTTGCTTGATTAATAAAGATGCAATTTTTAGTTTGCTTGACTTGTACTTCCAAAAAGAATGTTAATTCTCCAATCATGCTCATTTCAAATTCATTAAACATAATCTTAGAAAATTCTTGATAAAAAGATTTATTATTAGCACCAAATACAATATCATCAACATAAACTTAAACTACCAGAATCCCCTACCTTTAACTTGTATGAAACGAGTTGCGCCAACTTTGCCTCTATTAAAACTTTTTTTAATTAAAGATTTTGAAAGCCTTTCATACCAAACTCTAAGAGCTTGTTTCAAACCATATAATACTTTTAAGAGTTTGAATACATAATTAGAATAATAAGAATTTTCAAAATTGAGAGGTTGCTCAACATAAACTTTTTCATTAATAAAGCCATTTAAAAAGGCACTTTTAAGGTCCATTTGAAATAATTTGAAGTCATTTAAAAAATACAAATGCTAAAAGTATTCTAATGGCTATTAATCTAGCTATGGGAGCATAAGTTTCATCACAATCAATCCCTTTTATTTGCTACTAATCTAGCCTTATTTCTAACAATTATTCCACTCGCATCAAGTTTATTTCTAAAGACTCATTTGGTACCTTTGATCAGATAGCCATTAAGTCTCTCCAATAAATTTCAAACTTTACTTTTTTCAAATCGATTCAACTCTTCTTGCATAGCCATAATCCAATGATAGTCTCCTAAGCCTCATCAATATTCTTAAATTGAATTGAAGAATGAAAGGCTACATAGTTGCAGGTATTTCGAAGAGAAGATCTAGTTTTTATCTTTTGATTTGGATTAGCAAAATTTTCACCTCTCTTGACATAAGTCAACTCTTTCAACTTGAGAGGATCTAGTTCTTAGGTTCAATTTAAGATTATTTTCTCTTTCAATTTAAGTTGACTCATGAAGTTCATCTTCCTTTTAAAGTTCTTGGTCTTGAACATCTTGTTCATGCTCCTTATGTGATGCTTTAACTTGATTTTCTTAATTTATTTCTACATAATCATTATCAAGAGATTCTTCTCTCAAGGTTGAATTAGTTTCATCAAATATAATATGAATAGATTCTTCAATAACTAAGGTTCTCCTATGAAAGACTGTAAATGCCTTAAAATTCATAGAATAACTAAGAAAAATGCCTTCACAACTTTTTGCATCAAAATTTACCAAGATTGTCTTTTCCATTATTCAATACAAAACATTTATATCCAAAAAGATTAAAATAACTAATATTAGGCTTTTTTTCTTCTTAAAGTTCGTATAGAATTTTTTTTTAAAATTGTCTAACCACAACTCTATTCATAATATAACAAGAAGTGTCTACAGCTTTCACCCAAAAATATTTTGGTAAAATTATTTTTCATAAAGCATGCTCCCAGCCATCTCTTCCAAGGTTCTATTATTCCTCTTAATGACTCTATTTTGTTTAAGGGTTCTAGAAGCTAAAAAGTTATGGCTAATACCAATTTCATTACTAAATTTCTTAAAACCAAGATTTCCTTTTCGTTTTTACTCTTTACACTAGAAGTAGAATATCTTTTTTCATTTTGAATGATTTTACAAAAAAATGATGAACTTTTTTTAAAGCTTCATCTTTATAACTAAATTAAATATAAAGTAATCATCGTCAATAACATATATATATTGTTTACCACTTAAGCTTAATATCCTAGTAAAACTAAAAAGATCAATATGGGTCAATTTTAATACTCTAGTAGTTGAAATAATATTTATAAGTTTGAATAAAATTCTCCTATGTTTTCCTTGAACATATCCATCACACATTTTATCATTTTTAAATTTTATTTTTGGTAATCCAACAAAAAAAATCTTTCCTAGATAATTTGCAAATCCAATTTATGATAGCATGACCTAATGTTCTATGCCATAACCAAGACATATCATCATTATTAGTAAAAGACAAGCATTTTGAGAAGAAAAATCATCTTAATGTGCAATATAAATATTTCATTGTCTATGTCCTATGAAAATTTGTTTGACTTTGAATCAACAACTTGACAACCTATAGATTCAAAGATGACTTTCATGCCTTCATCACACAATTGATTAATGGTAAAAAAGTTATGCTTAAGACCTTTAATAAAAAAAAATATGTTTTTTTAATGTTAGATAAGGAATTGTTATAATTGGTTCCAACGCCTTCATTTATCTTTTTGAGTTATCACCAAAACTAAAATCTCTACCATCTTTAAGCTTTAGTTCTAGGAACTGACTTTTTTCATTAGTTATGTGTCTTGAGCATCCACTATCAAGGTAGCAAGAGTTCTTCTTGGTTGAATTTGCCTTAAAACGATACTCATCCTTCTACAAACATAAAATCATATTTTGTTTTAGGTATTAAATTTTCTTGTGTCCTTAAGCATTAGTGTTCACAATTTTTGTGCTTTTGGGATCCACTTCATTTTAGTAAACTTATCTTGGAATGTACTAACTCCCTTAGGAATCCATACACTCTTAATGAATTTATATCTATAAGTGACAATTTTTAAGGGATAAGAATGATATGTATAACCTAGATTATGGTAGTTGGTACATATACTGGATGCATCATATGGTTTGTTTTGTTTCATAAAGATACTTTTTAAATGACTTTCTTCCTCAATACCATTGTAGCCCAAACCATCTTTATCAGAGAAAGCTCTATGTGTTTCTAGCATGCCATTTAACTTTTAGTGTTTTATAAAGAATATAAAAAAAGTGCAAGTTTATATTTTTCTCAATCAAGTCATCAATCTTAACTTGTAAATCGTTAACTTTCTTTTAAAGATCATTCTTTCTAATGCTCAATGATTCATTTTCCTCTTTAAGCTTAGAAATCATCTTCCTTATTTCAAATTAATGGTTTCAAATTCTAATGTTAATTTATCAAAGGCATCTTGCAATTCGCCAAATTTATAAGGATTAGCATTAGAAGATACCTTAGACTTATCAAGAACCATGAAAAATAGATTGGCTGCTTTATCATAATGATTGACGAATATGTCATTATCACTCCATGTAACCATCATAGTTTTTTTTTGTTTTTTAGAGTTCTGCTTCTTCAACATTGGACATTCAAATTAAATGTGATTCAATTTCTTCCACTTAAAATAAATGATAAGATCTTTCTCTTTCTTGCTAGCTATCCTTTCACCACTTCTCTTCTTAGACGTCTTCTTGCTTTGTTTAGCTTTATGAACTTGTTGAACCTGTTTGCAAACATGGCTATTTCCTCATCTTTCTCAACTTTTTCATCATCTTTTTCACTTTGAGTGGTTAATTTAAAAGCAACACTAGTTTATTTGATTTGATGTTTTTGACCATGTTTGATCTTTATCTTATAGATTATAAGGGAACCTATGAGCTCATCTAAAAAAAATGTGTTAGGATCTTTGGATTCTTTAATTGCAGTCACCTTGGCGTCCTAAGACTTAGAAAAACTATTTAAAAGATTTTTTTACCATTTCTTTATTTGAATACGTCTTCCCGAGTGTTTTTAGATTTTTGATCACATTCATAAACTAATCGAACATTTCCTTAAGGGTTTTATCTATCTTCATTTTAAACAAGTCATAGTCAAATATAAGGATGCTAATTTTGGATTCCTTTGACTTAATTTGTTTCCTTATAAGTGAATGCCAATTTGTCTTACACTTGCTTGACATTATCAAAAAATAAGACTCTAATGTATTTATTTGGGCCTAAAATACAAAATAGTGTGTGTGCATGGTCTTGACGTTTACTTGTGCTATCTTGGTATCCTACTGATCCCATTATCTTCTTCTTTTGGCACCACATCTTTAATTCTTTTCTTTGAGATAAATGGTCCATTTGTGATAACTTTTCCTAATTCATAATCATTAGCTTTAACAATGAGCCTTATCCTTGTCTTCTAATATAAGTAGTTGTCACCATTAAGAGAGGGGAGGTCTCATGATAGAATGACATTCAAGTCTTGTAGGATTAGAATTTGACTCAAAGACTATGAAACACACTTCATTATGGCTCTTTATCTCATGTGAATCTCTTAAAACTTTAAACATTATCTTTGCACTCTCTATTTTTATACTATTAGAAGGAATTTTTCTTAAGGTTGCTAAACCTATAATAAAGACTAAAGCTTTGATATCAATTGTTAGCTCCATTAAGGATATAACCAAAAAGGTTAAATTGGTTAAATAAAATTTTTATGAATTTCAACAAGAATTCAAAAGATTGATAAAATAAATTGAGTAGTTAACGATAGAGAATCAAAACAATCAATGTATAGAAGTTTAGTCCTTTAATTCAGCACATACACCCTCTCTTCTTGGCACTTTTTTACTAAGGTGATTTCTATAATCCACTAGTGAAAGTTGCCTTTAAAGCTAAGGTATAACCTTACAAATCACTATCTTTCAAAGCTTAGATGGAAACTCTAGTCCCTTTAGGAATTCTAACCAAATTTTTAAGTACGAATCATTTAATACCTTAAAACATTTTGGGGAAATAAAAGTTAAGTTGCAAACTCAATGAGTCCTCTAAAAGAAGAATACTTGATTTTAAGAACAAACTTTGAAGAAACAATTAAAATAAAGAGATGAATCCAAGATATGATAAGTTTGGAACTTAAGCACTTGTAAAACTAGTGGAAATATGAAAACTTGTCGCATGGGGTTGTTTCTCTTGAGTCTCTTACTACTGAAAGTGTTGAGAAGATCATTTTATAGTTGGAGAATTAATTCTAGTCGTTAGGCATTAAATTACTTGAAATAGAGCCACTATTTCCCCTAAAAAATTGAGCTTAAAAGTTTCCCAACATGAACAAGATCAATCATTTACCTATTTTAGCTTTGAAAATTTAATCATTGGAGCTCAAAGATCAATCCTTGATGTAAATGGATTAATCCCCTTATGCCTTGCAAAGTGAGGTTAGGTTCTTTTTTATTAAGATATTTTTTTTCTTTTACAAAAAGATGAAGACTTTTTTCAAAAATATTTTTGCCTATATTAACCATTTGAAAACAAGTATTTTTAAGAAAATCATGCAATTTTTTATATCTTAGAATTTTCAATGCATTTTAAGAAATTAAGTAACTAATTTTAATAAGAATTAGACTTAAGTTTTTGTCATTTCAAAATTTAGATCAATTCAAAGCTAACAACATTGAATAGTCATTTATCAATGGCAAGTTGCATTACACTAGCAATCAACCTTTAAAAAGTAACCCATTGATTAGCCATAAATGCTATACAATTCGGCTCAAATGTTGTAGTCGATCCACTCCACCACATCATAACTTGTAAAAGTTAAAGCTAAGAAATCAGTGACTTAAAAAACTTTGTGTCTTTTATTTAGCCTGCTTACATATGTCTTGAAGTTGCATAAGTTCTCTATTGGCTATCAATACAGTAAGTCCATAGATAACAGGAGATTTGGCTCTTGATACTAATCAAGAAAGTTATGTTTGTTAATACAATCAACCAAAATTATAACCTATTGATATTGATTCTATATATGTCTTCATTGTTTGAGGTCCTATTATCCTTAAGAGAGCATAAAAAGACAAAAAAATGTGTACATAGTCTCAAGTTCATCAATAATAGGATCTATTATGGTTTTTAAGAAATCAACAGATTCTTCCTATTCAATCACCGAATCATTTCCCTTATCCACCAACATGTGATAGAGTTAAAACCTCATGGACTTATGACCTGTAATGAACTTAACCCCACACTAAATACAAAATTTTTTCCTCTTTCTGTCCTTCTTAGTAAGTAATTTAAAAGGTTTATTAGTGTTACTATCAAGTGTAGGACTAATTGGTTTATAAAGACAGTTAAGTTAAGGTTTATTTGGTTGATGATAGGTTAGAAATTAGGCTTTATAGATAAGTAAAAGTGAAGGCAAATTAGATTTGGATAAAGGTTGCATGATAAGGTGACAGATCAAATCTCATATTCTTATACATTGTTTTAGCTTGCAAGTAAATTATAAACTAGTTGATTCCTTTTGCATGGCCAAATTAATGGCATGTTTTAAGATTTTTTGGTAGAACATTGAAATTGTTTTAGAGATTTTGGGTTTAAGGTTATTAAAAATAGTGGTAAGGTTTTATTCATTAGAGAAGTGCAACAAATTAAGTAAGCCTTCAAGCTCTTCATAATACATTTCCACATAATTCAATTGCTCTAAGTTCATTAACTCATGCATAAGATCAACAAATGGATTTATTTCAAATCGATATCTCATTTTGAAAACACAAAAAGACTAGCAAACATATGCTATGCTACACTGATTTTTCATGTAGTGTTGATGCTACTGTGAGGCTCAACCATCGAGATGCATTATGATGTTTTGAACTTTTGTCCTCCTCCTTAGTTTGATCAGCTTCAAAAAATTACTCAATCTTAGGTAACCAACCTTTGAAATCACCACATTTAAGCCATGGGCATTCAATCTTGGAATTTTTAGTTTGCAATTTGTGTGGATCAAGCAGGGTTATAAGGAAATACGGTTTAGTGGAAACTAATAGATCATCGTGCGTTGCTCTCGTAGCTTACTTTAGCTTGCCACTATAAGAGTCTTTCATCATCAATTATGTAGAAACTCCTTTACACGAGGGGTTTTCCATCTTGTGCATTAAGGATCAAGCTTTGAGCTCCAACTAGAACTCATTTTAAAGTTGCTCACTGTAGTGGCCTAAAGTTTCGTGTTAATTTTCTAAAATTTTTTCTATAGTTGGTTAAACTCTTTTTACATTCTTGTAGTAGTTTCTTCTGTCATGATTTGAAGCTTTGATACCAATGTTATGTGCTATATATGGAATTTTAAGGAAAGTGGAATCTACAATGAATAAAACAATATCCACAAAAGGAAAAAAAAAGAAAAGAAAGAAAAAAAGAAAGAGAATGTTGTACACAATTTTCGTGCCTACCTCATTCCATTTCCTTGCTTTAGAACAACTTGCTCACTAAGCATTTCTTCAACAATTTGACAATCACAAATAATTACAAGATATTTATATTTAGTAAAGCACATACTATGCTGAATAAAATGCATAAAAGATGTAAAGTTCATAAATGTAACATGATTCTCCCTATCTCCTTTCTTTCACATCTTGATTTAAAATTTTCCAAATCTAAACCATAAAACCTAGATTTAAAACCTAAATATCAAATTTCCTATCCGCTAGGCTAACTTTTACTATCGTTTCCCTAAAGCACCAAAAGTTTTTTTGCTCTTTTTTAACCTAGAAACCTTCAAAAACACTTTAAAAAACTAAACATTCTAAACGCATTATTCTAAAGTCTTTTTTTTTCTTTTGTTGGTATTTTTCCTATGCAAAATTCTTATATTTCTCTTCTATGTGTTTATTATGGCTAATGGATGGTTCTTTATAGAAAGAATTTTCTTTGGTCTTATTAATATTCAAACCAATTTTTTTTCTTTGGTTGATTCGAATATGCTCTTTAAAATTTATTTTTTATTATTTCTTGGTTTTGAAGTTTTGGTTTTCTTTTTCTCTGCTCCTTGATTTTTCTAGATCTATTTCAATTTTTCCAAACTTTTTTTTCTTTTTTTTTTCAAAGTTTTGTTTTCTAGTTCTATTTATTTTCTAGAATTTTTTAGAGCTTTTTGGAAATTGAGTTTTTGTAATTGTTGTTTATACTATTTAGAATTTTTGTTCTTTTGTTTTTTGAAACTTATTTCTTTTGCTTATAATTTGCAAAGTAAAAATGAAATAAAATAAAATAAAAAATGAAATGAAATGAAATGAAGTATAATAAAAAATAAGTAAAAGGAATGGAAAAAGAAATGAAATAAAATAATATATATGGTCCAACCTAATTTAGCTTTCACGGTTCAATACTTAATTCCAAACCTCTTTAACAATTTAGGGCTCAAATAACCAATTTAAAAGCCTATGAAATAAATTTAGACTAATATCCAATTTAGGGGCCAAAAATTCAAACTAGGGATTGGCTATATAAAAAATTAGATTTATATTTGATGTATTATCAGTGTAAAGCTATATATATTAACAATAAATCTGATGATGTCACCTATTAAAAAATAGTTTTTTTATATATAGTTTTTTGGTTTTTTAATTTTTTATTTGTGTATTGATGAAGTGTCATTATTTGGTTCACTGATAATGTATAGGAATATACACTGATAATGTATCAAATACAAATTCTAAAAAATTTGGCCATGAATTTGAAAACCTACTGTAAGTCACAAAGCATGATTTAAAACATATTTGATTTAAATTCAAGTACTCCAAAAAAATAATTTATAATAAAATATAGTTCAATTATTTTAAATAACATTTCAAAAAATTTTGACAAATTTAGGCGTCCATGCTTAAAAATTATAGGCAAAATTTTTTTTTCTATATTTAGATATTACGAACAGAGCATCTCCCAAGAGATTGTAACCAAAGTAACTCCGCCTTCCAAGGGATTTGGTTGTGTACCTCAAGACATTTATGTAATTCAGCCACATCCCTCAAATCACTTAGAAAATCCAGTTATGTACTTCAAAAACTTGAAGATCCTTCGCAAACAAAGATGAAACAACAATGTTAACTTTTGAACACCATAAATGTCACAAACTCTAGCTCCCACGACCAAGGAATTCATAGCAGACGCAACATGACATTATAGTCATTATCTAGTGATTTTGACTTTATTCATTAATGATATTTGCGATTAATATTTACGTAATTTATCATAGTAATATTTATTATGTCTACAACTACAATAAACATGATATGATTGCAATTTAAATCTCTAACCAAGATGAATGTCAAAATGACATCAAAAAATAAAGAATAAAGAGACTAAAAGCACTGTTCTCTATATCCAAGAAAGAAGTAATGGCAAGCCTTCAATCACACAAAGAGATGCTTTGCTAACATGTATTATTGGACTAGAATCCATTCTCGATCCTGATTTCAAAAGAGCACTCAAATGTTAGAATGACCTTAATAAATGCCCAACATAACTTGAGGATGATGCACTTAAGGCCAAATAGCCACGCCTAGCACATGCTCTAGCTTTTGGGTTAGTCACACAATGACTTAAGAAGGCCCGTAAAGATCACATCATTTGGAGGATGCATAAGATCACACTGCTTACCATCATCCTACCCTCCATTATTCTTTGAGGTGACATCTTGGAATCAAGTTTGTCTTGTGCACTCTCTTTAACTCTCTATCTTTTAGTCATTCGCTTTTTATTAAATCTTATCAAGAGATTATTGACTTGAGCATTGTAATGCGCATCAGAATATTATTTCCATATCTTTAATCTCTTGTTAATAGGTCTTTGACCAACCCATTTTCGAGGACCACTAGTACGTTCCCTCAATTATGCGGTGGAAGTCTGATTCCATTCCATAACAACTGTTAACACATATGATAAAAACCTTGTAAATAATGCAATATAATTTAATTTATATAGAGATATTTAACATATTTAGAAAAATAAAATATTAACTTATTTTAAACTCAATTAATTATCAGTTATCTATATTTTTAATATTAGTAGTACTTCAATAAATCTGGTAACAAGTTGTACAAGTTTCACTAGTAAAAGTGTTAACACGATTAGTTAACATATCTACATAGTTTATGTCACAACTGCAATCCTAAGACTCTAACACAAAAAGAGAGTTATCCTTAAAGTGTAAATGAGTCGAGTTAAACCAAGCACTTAAAATTTGGGTTTTATTTGTGAAAAAACAAGCTATTTAAGCTAAGCTCATTTATTTAAAAAAGTCAAATTTAAAGCTTAGCTCAACTTATATAAAAACATGAAGTTTATTACTTGGTTATTTTCTTTCCCTTCGTCAAATCTCTCATTAAAGGTTTTTTTTAGTTTATTAATTTAATATTTAGTAGGCATCCTTATGCTAGAAAATTAGAATAAAAGACTATTTGAAAATTGGAAGGTATGTTGTAGATAGTAACCCACTTAAGGCTTGGCCTAGTGACAAATGTTTATTTAGGGAGTGTTCTATATTGGTGCATGTCTTGGGTTTAATTACTACCCTAGGAATCCTTGATTTAAATAAGAGACTATGACAGTAGGCTATTGGATTAATCTTTTCAGAGTAGACAAAGAGCGGTGGCCCTGAAAGACCTTACCTTTTCCAAATCTTCGTTATAAAAAAAAGTAGCAGATAGTAATAAATAAAATTAAATTTTTTTTTAGAAAGAATTATAATTTTCTAAGTAATAAATAAGTTATTATTATTATTATTATCTATATCTAAATTCACAATTTAAGAAATATAAATATATAACAAGCTATTCACAAGCTTTTACTGTCAAGCTATAAAGTTTGAACTTGGCTCATTTATATAATTCATCCCAAACTCAAGCTTTAACTTTTTTTATTTAGTTAAACATGTGAGTTTGATCAAGTATTTAACGAGTTAAGCTCGAGTAGTTTATGAATAGCCCAACTTGTTTACATCCTTAGCTATCACTAATAGCTTATTAAGTGTAATTAGTCATCTATATAATCTATCATTTTTAAAGTAATTATAAACTTAACTAAGGCACATTACATTTTATGTTTCAAAATTATATTCGAGAGTTCGATTATATTGGAAAGAAGATTAGTACCTTTCTATAATATTTATAGTGCCTTTTTATGGGTTTTCAGAGAAAAAAGTTTAAAATTCTAAGTCTTATCCCATCGGATAAACTGATTTTTTTTTGTTTTTGGAGTTCAGTCATCATCCATCTAGTTCGAACCCTTCAAAATCTATTCATTTTCAATTTTAGGGGAGAGAGGGAAAGGAATAGAAGAGATAATAGGATTTAAACACAAAATAAAGCGATAGAAGCATGTAAATAAATAATTAAAAATAACATTTGATAAACAAAATAAATGAAATGCATGTGGCTTTTTTCAATGGGTCGAAGGCCCAAAACATAATTAGCTGTCACCCAGAAGAAAAATATGGCCCCAAACGGCATTAGACCCCAAATTTCCAAGGTAGCATAAAATCCAATACTTCAATTCGGAGTCCAAAAAACAAAAAAAAAAAAAAGAAAAGTCAAAACCAGGCACCTACCGGCAATATTAACTTGCATAAGGGAGATTAGAAAAATTAAAGGTGATAAAATAAATTTAAATTTAAAAATTTATTTAAAAAATTAAAATTTAAATCGAGTTTGATTAAAAAGTTAAAAATACAAATTTAATAAAATTCAGATGTAAAATAGTCAGACTTCAAAATAACTTAAACTTAAGATATTAGAACTAAAAAAGCTCGAGCTCAAAACAATTTGAACTTGAGTTAATCCAAATCCAAACCTGAATTTAATACTAAAAATAATAATGATTAAATTATAATTAAATACTTTTTAATAAAATAAAAATTTTAATTATCAATTTTATTTTAATTTTTTTTACACTTCAATAAAAAAAATAAATATTAATATATATTATATTTGATGAAATAATAATTTAAAAAAAAATGTAAATTGTATCTTATACTAGTAAATTCTATCATCTAGGCATTCTAAAGTCATGAGAATTTTAAAGATATAAAAAGAAATTTGGCATAAAGTATTACTTGTCATTTGTCTACATTATTTTATTTTTATCTTTCTTGATAATTTTTTTGCCCTTTTTGGTTAGGCCTTTGTTTCACTTGATCCATTAAAGCATTTGAGTGAACCAAAGATAAAACCTAGTTATCCTATTTAGGTTTAAGGCTCAAAAGCCAAAATTGATCCCAAAAAGTAAATAGATCTAATATTAATAAAGAGTCAACAACAAATTGAAAACAAATTTCATTTAAAGATTAAGAAAAACAGATTAAGACAAATAATTAAAGTCCCAAGTAAAATTGAGTGTCCACACTAACTGTTTGCTTTTCTTTCATTTCTGTAATTAATTATTTTATTTACTGCATATTCTTTTAGAATTCACAAGTTTCATTTATTAAATATTTATTTTTTAATCACAATTTAAATAGTTAATAAGATTATAATATTATCTTATATATTATGTGTTGTTCATGTATTATGTAATTGTATCATTTTTAAATTTTTAATGTCTATAATTATTAATCATCTTAACTTCACTAGATATTGCTATTCGATATTTGATATTCAAATGGTAAATTATTACAATATAGGCTATGTATCAAGTAATTTTCAATCATAATCTTTTAGAAAATTTTGTTTAAGTTAAGATTAAACTATTATAACAAATAATTCAAGATTAACTATTAGTGATACTTCTTTATGGCCTTGCTAACTTTTAACTCATAGTTTTATACTCTTATTTATTAATTTAATATAGTCATTTGGATATTTTAATTTAGTTATTAGTATTTGCAATTAGTATTTATAATTATATTTATATGTATACTTAATATAAATTATAATATATTTACATGCTAAATTTCAAGTTCATCAAGTCAATTATGTTAAATATTATTATAATTAATTTATAATTTTTTTAATCTATTTTATTCTACTGTGGTTTTGTTTGTGTTTTACGAAATAAAGGAGCTTAGATAGGATGAAGAGATGAACGAAAGAAAAAATAAGAATGGATAAAAAAAATTTTAATAAACAAATAAAAATGCATAAATATGGGTTTCTCCCTTCCTAAAAAAACCCAATTACCTTATTCGGGTTTATTGTTTAAAAGCCAAAATGAAGCCCAAGATAAAATCTAATCTAAGATTGGGTTTAAGATTGAATTAAAAGTCCAAAACTAAATGGACCAACTACTATTTTAAGAGTCAATGATAAATTGTTTGAAAATCAGATTTGGACTGATAATCGATTCAAAGTCCTAAATAAAATCAGATGATTACAATATGGTGGCCTTTGGTAATTTGGATGCTAAGATTTTAATAGAATATGAATCTGATTATTGAGAAAGTAAGATTATAACATTTGGCATGTGAAGAAAGTGTTAATTAAAATCATGAAAAAATTATATTGATATGTCTAGTTCATTAATTACATTACTAGGAATGTGATGGTAATTTTTGAAATTACCCTTGTAAAATAACATACAAATTTTATTATTTTTAACATTTTTTAAAGATATTTGTTACTAACAAACATTACTTTATTATGAACAAATACTTCATTTAATCAGTTTATTTTTAAAATAATAATTAATTTATTTTAAATAAAATAACTTAGTACATTTATTTGAAGTTTAATATATAGTTACATTAAAAAATTAATTTTGAATATTTAATAAGTATTTTAACCATAATGTAATTTAATTAAAATTGAATTGGATAGTAATTAAAATATTTTCAAGATTAATTAAATTTTCATCATTTTGTAGTTAATATATATATTGGGTAGAAAAAATATAGTTACCAATTTTTAAATATGAAAAATGATAATTTTATTTTGAAGTTTTATTTCTTTAAACTTTTTAATTACATGATAAAGTTAGTTTCCTATCTTTCTTCATGAGAATCACATTCCCATGATTGTGGGAAAATAATTCTTAAAAGAAAGTAACATTTTCAAGAAAGTGAATATTATACAACATTGCAAAAATGAGAATTTAATTAATTGGAAACTAATTCCCATAAAAGTGATTAACTTTTCATCGTACTAAATGCCCTCTAACTATTTTCCGTTTTCTTTTTTTTTTTCCTTTAAATATTTAATTGTTTTATTTGCAATCCAGAATTCCTAGATTTCATTTATTAAGTAATTACTTTTTCTTTAATCACAATCTAATTAGTTAATAAAATAATGATGTTAACTTATATATTATGTGTTGTTCACGTATTGTGTAATCATATCTATATAAAATTATCATAGGTGTAAATTATTAGTCATCTTATCTTCATTAGTTATTATTATTTAATATTTGCTACTCCAATGGTAAGTTATTAAAATACTAAAATATATACTCTATAGCAAGTAATTTTAATCGTGATCTTTTAAAAAATTTAGTTTAAGTTAAGATTGTACTATTATTATAAATAAGTGAACAATAACTAATTAGTGGTACTTCTTTTATATTGTTTCATAGCTCTTAAATCTTAGTATTATGCTCTTATTTATTATTCAAATATAACTATTTGTTTATTTTGATTTAATTATTGGTACGTACAATTATATTTATATATATGCATAAATAAATTATAATGTATCTATATGTTAAAATTCGAGTTAATCAAATCAATTATTTTAAGTATTAACATGATTACCTTTAAAATCTATTTTGGATCTATTTTATCATACTGTGATATTTTTTAATGGAACAAACAAACTGAGATTGCACAAAAGATATTAGAGAGAGAAGAAAGAGGATAAAACAGAATTATATAAATAAATAAAAATTCATAAATTGTGGGTTTCCCCCTTGACCCAAAAAAACGTAGTTGTCTTATTCGAGATTAAGCCCCAATAGCCGAAATGGAGTTCAGACTAAAATTTCAAGTATAATGGGGTCTAAGATTAACTTATGCGTCCAAAACTAAATGGATCCATACTAATTGAAGTGTCAATAAGTAATTGAAACTAAATTTCTTTCAAACCCGAAAATTATACGAAGATCAATAATTGATTCAAAGTTTCGAATAAAATTAAGTGTTTGCATTAACTATTTGCTTTTGTTTCATTCTATAGTTAATTAGTTTATTCGTGCCCCGTACACTTTTAGAATTCATAAATTTTGTTTCTTAAGTAATTATTTTTCGTTAATCATAATCTAATTAATTAATAAAATCAGTATGTCATCTTACATATTTTGTATTGTTCTAGTATTATGTAATCATATCGTGTCTATAATTATTATACTTATAAATTATTAATCGTCTAATTTTTATTAGTTGTTACTACTTAATGGTTTGCTATTCAAATGCTAAATGATTAAAATTATAATTAGGCAATAACTAATTGGTGATATTATTATTATTTTTCTTCAAATATAGGCATTTGTCTATTTTAATTTAATTATTAGTATGTTCAATTATATTTAAATATTTACATAATATAAATGATTATATATTTACACGTTGAAATTCGAGTTCATCAAATTAAAATATGATAATTTTATAATATATAATATTTTTTATTATAAATTATTTAACAAATTTATTTTGTGCAACAAATTAATTTTTTATCTTTTTGTTGCTAAAAAATGTTGATTTTAATATATAAATATAAGTAAAAAAAATCATATTATAACAAAAACATGCTTAAAAATAATAATAAAATAATCTTTTAAATGCAAACGTTTAAATTACATAAAAATTAGTATATTCAAGTAAAACAAATTCAAACTCGAATCAATCTCAAACTTGAAGCAGTCCAAAGAAAACTCAGATTAACAAAATTTCAAAATTAAAAAAACGAAAATCCAAAATGACTTAACCTAAACCTATTTGTACCTATCCAATTGCCACTTCTATGAAACACGTGGGATTTATATAGATTTCGTGTAACACCGAATTTTGACTCATGGATTGTTGGAATAAAGACGGTTACATGGGGTGTAATTAACGACCAAAGAATGAGAGGAAAAACATGTGGATTGTCGGGCCCCTTAATACAACATTTGTTCAATGTTTTCATATCAAAGAACATGTTCTTTTCGCTTGCATTGAAAAGACCAAAGGTACATGTCCACTTCTTCCCCCCCCCCCCCACCCCTTCTTTCTCCCATCCTTTTTGACTCATGAACCAATAATTCTTCCCTCCTTTTTACATTCTCACAACGTAAAAATGTGCAACAAATTTAAAACCCCTTTATATCGTTTTAGTAGATTTTGATTCTTTGATCTTCCTTTAAATCACTTTCCGTCATCGATGACATTTCTAATCTTTAAACCGAGGTGTTCGAAACGTTTTTCCTTTTCTCTTTTACATTTACAGTAATATTAGACAAAATGCACGCACCGACTTGCGTATAGTTTGACCATGCCGGCAGATTGGTACTACACCTGCTCGTGGGTCGAGTCGAGCCAGATCAGATTCAGGTCGGACTTAAGTATGATATTAACATTAAATATATTTATCCAAGCCCAACTCGGTCTAAAATTTGAGTCTCAAATTTTGCTCAAGCTCACCCATATTTGTAAATAAATAGTCTAAGCTCATTTAAGCCCACCCATATTATATTTTTTTATAATTTATTTTTTAAATATATTTTTTTAAATTTAATTTTTATTAATTTAATAATTTTCTTTTATTAAGTTTATAAATAAAAATAATTTAACTTAGCTTTTAAAGTTTATACTACAATATTATATATATGTATTGTTTATATGATAAAAATTATATAATACATAAAATATAAAACAAATATAATATAATATAATAGTAAATCGGGTTGGGTCGTGCCGAGCTCGGGCTTTGAAAGTCAAACCCAAGGCCCGGCTCATTTTTTAATTGGGTCTATTTTTTTGTTTAGGCCCATTTTTTGAGCCTATTATATTTGTCCAAACCTTCTCAAATTTCGAGCGAATCTTCGGACTTGGACGGATAACTTAGTTTTTGAGCAGGCCTAATTGATACATTGCACATATGATTAAAATCTTTTTTTTTTTAATAAAAGCAGCAAATCCAAAGATTATACGATTTTGATTCTTAAAACAAAACTGATTCTAACTACCCTTTTATAAGCATGAAGTGCTAAACTACATTAAAGT